>JAHBCN010000916.1:0-142276 GCA_019359885.1 Listronotus oregonensis
TCTACCAATTTGGGGATGGATGTTTTACCAGAAATCTTGCAGTAGGTTCTGGTCTACCATTACCTTGTTTAAGCTTTTTGGCTTATCCGTTTTCTTCTAACCTGGGTGGCCTTCATGGCCTGGTATCTAGGCCAGGGCCAGCTTGTTGAACAGTGCAATTTCCTCTAAGGCAGTCCTTAACCAGTCTTCAGCTAATTGTAGAGGAGCTGACTGCCTTAATGACCGCTTGACTTTCCAAATATATGACAATGTAACTGCCTGATTGCTACGCTTTGTGTAATCTTTACTCTCTAGGCAACCGACTAATAACACACAAATTCAAAAAGGTATGACTCAATTTAATAACGATTTATGATACACGTGGTGAATGGTGGAAAGAAAACGCTAATTACTTATTCAATTAATTCTTAAAGGGTGTTTAATATCACATTTTAAATTATAGAAGTGTCTAGCCAAGAAAGCGGTTGACTTTGCTGGTACGAGGGAAAATATATTAATAATAAAAACTTTTATCGTTCAGAGATTTAAAAATACTAGAACTGACGTCTCCATTTAATTCTGACGGTCCGGGGTATATTTAAATTATCGCCATGAATAAGTGAAAATATCTGGGATGACCGTTTTTTTAGTTTTTCTTTCTGTATAGAAAAGGGTTATCATTTTAGATATAATTATTTAGTAGTTCGTACGCCATTGTATGATGGCGTTTTACGAATAGGAAATCTTGTAAAGTTCAGTTTTAAACGTTTCTGCAATTGCAACTTCACCACAGAAGCAGCGGACCTCCGGAAATGATACGATGATACTTTAGCCGAGTCCGGCCAAATAGCTTGAGCGCCGGTAGTTGAAGGCTTAAAATATTTTTTAATTACACCTTTTGAAAAGTTATTCATTTGGATAAAGCTAATGAGCTAACTTCAAAGAGATACATTTTAGTGAAGTGTTTAGAAATTAAAAATTATCATCTAAAATGATTTTTACACTTTTATTTTACATTTCTTCGTTGAAAAATAACTTTTACTACAACATTAGGCATTCGTAATTATATCCATAGAAGGCTCGCCTCATCAATGACTCTAGCACGGTAACTCTAGTATCACAGGAAAGCTTTCTTCTCTTGCCCACCGACAGGCTTCCTTCTTTTATGGGTTTTTTACGGTTTTGTTTCTAAAGAATTAGCAAGTATAATTTTTTTCTTTGCACGTTTTATTAGAGCAACACATTCATTACTTTACAGTAAATCTGGACAAACACCGAACATCTCACTTTCTAGGCTCTTTCTTCCCTAGATTGCCTAGAATGCCTTAGAAAGTCTTATGGTACAATGGTACTAAATTTTAGGCCTTTGGGGACTGTCAAAAGATTTAAAGAAAAGCTTTTTATTTTAGCAATTAAAACAAATTGTTTAGAAATATTATCTGTAATTATTAAACCAAAATTGCATTTGTTTAGCTTACTATAATTATGAGAGCATTTTAAAACACTAAATGAGGTAGGTAACTATTGAACCGTTCATTTTTGGTTCAAATAGCTGTTCGATTAATGTATAATTGCACAATAATATGCGCCCTTTTAGTAAACAACATTAATGGATGCGTATAAACACCATCATATAAAAATAAATACACGCATAATTAACCCTAATCCTCCCGCAGTGCCCACAATCATGATTTCTATCGAAATGATCGCAATGCAACTAGGTAAGGGGGATTATATTAAGTCTACACCAAAAGTTTTCTTTATTTTCTCATATATAACTCTATAGAGAGTCGAGAGCTTTAACATAACAAATAGCATAAGACATATAAACACATTACCAAAAGCCCTTGAGACAGAAACTACAGAAATGCAAACATTTATTTTATTTATACCATTATGTTTATTGGAAAACTCTTTTATAGAGTTTAGACCAGCCAACTCGTGATATTACTACTTTTTGATGTTTTGGTTCTTAAAAGACAAAACTCTGAAAATTGGCAGACATAACCTTATTAATGTAAGGATTATTCAATAATCCAATATCCAAGATCTTCCAATAAAAAAAAAGACAAACTTTTTTGTTAAAATAAAATTTTACAAATTGCGAGGGGCGAGAAATTTTCCTTGCAAATTAAGGCATCATTAGAGTGATTAATTTTAGGTTTTTTATTTAATAAAAAATAACTTATTACTTCTGGTTCCGAAAAAAATAAACTATGTGTATATGTGATACTTCAACTTAGGGAACAGTAAAGACTAAATCAAAATTGGTCCATTGAAAAGCAACATTTGGGATTGCATTTTTTAGAAGACGCAATTTTATTGTTTAGATGTGAGGAAGGGGTCAAAAAATTTTAAAGTGAGATCGTTACTACGTTTTCAGCCTTTTTGATAAGCCTGGCTGCGGCTCAGGATGTTTTTGGATTTCAATATTAAATTGTTGAGAGATAAGTGAAGAAGGGAGTAGAGTCATTTATGGCCCTCTTAAAACTATTTTTGTCAATTAATTGAGAAATTTCTATTTTGTTGCTGCAGGTCTCCCAAGAACAATGGAGGCATGCTGCGGAACATTTGAGGCACTTTCCGACATCCACACATGCTTCACAGTTCCCTTTACATCGACAGAATATTAATTTCAAAAGCTTAGGGGTGCTCGAGGTTTTGAGCTTTGCACTGGCATTATTATTCGCCCACATTTTTTCCAGCACCAATCTTCAGGGTCTTTGTAATTACCCAACCACGACTGGACCTGATGGTAGACTCGGAAGCTGTGAAAGCGGGCTCTATCTTATGTTGGAGGAAGTGATGATAAATTAAATGTATTCTTTGTCACTGACTTGGCCAATCGTTTATATCTAATGGTATTAAGAGAATCATCATCTTTATTGCCACCATATAAAGCGATAAATTCCTATATAAAAATAATAAAAAAATAATTTAAAACTATGCCATATCATTGATATGAATTTATACTTATCAGTAGGGAAAATTAGTGTTCACTTCACAGCGCTGTAAAACCCAAACTAATAAATATAATAAAGAAGTATATAATAAAAATTGTTCGTTAAAACTCATTCACAAAAATGCTTGATGTTATTTTTTTTAAATAAAAAAATAAATAAATAAATTAGGGTCCAAAAGAAAATTTGTCCAAAAATGTTGATTTTTTTTAATATCTTTGTTTGTTATTTTTGATTTTTTGTAAAGTAATGGACTAAAATTGCAGAGGATTTAATTTGCAATAAAAATGTTTTAATTTTTTTGTTTAATCAATAGTTTACCTAATAAATGTTAAAAACAATTTTACCCCTTTTTCCAAGATTCAGCCGAAGATGGAGTGTTGTGACCCCACAAACTTCAAGTTAGGCTTTTTTGACCCCTCCCCTCACATCTAAAATAATATTGCGCTCCTAAAAAATGCAGGCTAAGGCCAAAAAAATGTAACATTTCAATGGACTAAATCGGTATAGAACTTTTATAATATGGATTACGTGAAGCGAAACAGTCTGACCGCGTCTAGAGATACCCCGTGATCACGAGCTTCTTGACAGTGTTGACACATAAAACATGCTTTATTATACAGGACTCGGCGGGTTATTTAAAAGTAGGCTTTTTTTAAATAATGCATTTAATGTAAAAGCAAATCATGGGTCTTTTCTAATACGTCTCCACATTTTTACGTCTGATACATAATGGGGAAAATAAAAAGCCGCTTCCAACCAGAATTAACCATGATTCGACTAGAACTTAGGCTTTTGAATTTGTCTAAATTATCCCTACAAAGAAGTTATTAACAAAATTTTTATAATTTTTTATATGGTAGAAGTTATATATTTTTTTAAGTGTAATTATATATTCCCCGGGTATTTTCTAATACGTTGTAATTTTTTTTTATAACTTCTGCAAATAATTTGGACAAATTCAAAAGCCCTAAGTTCTAGTCGGTCATGGTTAGTTCTGGTAAGCAAAGCGGTTTTTTATTTCCCCAATTATAATTTAGACGTAAAAATGCGGGGACGTATTAGAAAAGACCCCAAATTATTACTTTACACATTAAAATGTAATTTTTTGGGTCATGACAAATTCGTTAGATTATATTAGACATGCGTCAACACTGTCAAGCTATAATATCCGGGGTTTCTCCAGACGCGAGTAATAATATTAAGTTTTATAATCTATGGCAACGTATAGATAATAACAAGTAGTATAACTCTCCCGGTTGCTACCTGATTCTTTCAGTGACCTCGAGTCGATCGGTACCTGAAATGTCCCCCTGAAATCGTCAGTGCAGTAAGCCGTCCTAGCCATAGATAAAAAACAATAAATAAGAAGTGAAGCGATAGGTTTTATAGTCTATTAACGTAATCGAGATAGTGAGTAAAAAAGAAGGCTCCGCCTACAGGATATGAATTTTTGATTGCTGCCTTTATTGCTTTTTTCTGTCTGTATCAGAAGATAATAATGTATAATTATGAATATATATTATATAAGGTAATTGGTCATAATTTTTAATTAAGTTACGGCAGTATTTTAAAAGAATAGTTTAATTTATAAAAATATTTTATATATATATATATATATATATATATATATATATATATATATATATATATATATATATATATATATATATATAAATAAGTGGGTGGTAAAATGTGTGATGAATACTGAAATACTATTTTTGGTGTTTTTCAGTTAGGAATCAAATTTAAAGCTTGCAAGGTAATATCACGCAAGCAACGTAATGACAGTCTTTCAACTTAATATCTGTTACATATGTCACTAGGCATGCATCACTTAAATAATTAAACCTATGAGTAATGACCCGCGAGTAATGAACTATTACTCACCGGTAAAGTAATAGTATTATCTATTCAAAATGATGATAATGAGCATGTTAGTAAACGGTCGTGGAAGAAATATTTAATTAAACAGAACATTTAAATCTTTGTAAGTAGTTTTATTTTATTATTTTATTTATGGTTTAATGGAGCCTTAATAAACGAAACATCACTTTTTATCATTAATATAAACTAAACCGATTGCTAATCGATAGACTTTTTAAAAACTAATAACAAGCCTTAATATTTGTTTACTTTTAAAATTCCGAATAAGTATTAGGCATACTTGTAGATTGTGTATTTCCTGTTTTTTTTTTGCTAAATTAAAAATAAAAGATGAAATCGGCAAAAACATAGGTAATTCAAACATAAATTCTGTCATTTCATTAAAATAATTTTCCCAACTATTTTATAATTATTCACACTTTTAAGTATCAGATTTAGCGTACGCCTATGGTCGAGGCTAGAAATACTCGTTTGCGTTAAAACGGCTAAATTTGACGGAAGTTATGTTACTTGTTTTTATTTATACTTTGTCTATGGCTTCGATCCACCGACCTCAAATAAAATTGGAGGGTCCTAATTTGTTCCGTATCTACTTTTGATTTCGTTTTTGTTGGTTAATTTAGTAAATATATAAAAAATATTATTTTATAATTTTGAATTAATTTTTTGGGGTCGATTTAATTATTTTAAATCACCTTTTTAAAACTCTTGATGCTTTATAACAATTACTTATAAATTCAAAAATAAAATAACAACCTCCTGTAACAAGCAGATTCCTGAGCACAAAGAGATAAGCCTTTTTTTAAAGACACGACGTGTCTAGTTTTTTTACAAACGCTTGTTGTGGGATAAAAGCGAACAACGGCCGAGCACGGCCATTGGTAACTAGGGTCAAATGTAACTACGACCTCTCTTTGCCTTTCGCACGATGTTAGTACCCGCGGCAAGGTTGCCAACAAAAATATCACTTAAACGAACTGAATTTCCTAATTAAAAATCTTTGGTATTTATAAAGTCTTTGTACACCAAAGAAGAGAAGTATTTTTGTGACGTGTATCATCAATCTACAAAACGAATAACGATAAATTAGATTAAAAAAGCTGTAAACGTCAATCAGCCATAGGGTTGCAATCAGAGCTGGGCGGATCCTTTAAAAAAGGAATCAATATACGGATCCGGATCTTCGTAAAGGAACAGGAATCAAATCCAGGGAATCGATTTCTATTTATCGGATTACGAATCCGGATTATCTTTAGTTTTTATATTTCCAAATGGTAACTATGATACAGATGATACTACATAATCCAGATGATAAATCAAGCGTCAAAGATTTAGCACGGATCCCGAGCCGCGAAATATAATTTTAGCCTTATTTTGAAGTGCTGTAACTCTTAGCCAAATTAGTTTTTGGTAAATATTCTTTATAATTGAATATGTTATTTCGAGATCAACATAAAACTACCCTTAAATGGAACATTTTTTCGAACTGTGTTGCAAAACTCGCTATGCTAGATCTTCCTAAAGTTTTTGAATGTAATTCTTGAGATAACCTAACCAATGGTCAAACAAAGGTTACATGGGTGGCATCGGCCTAGAGGGAATGAATCCGCAGACTCTGCCAAAAGGGGGCGGAGACAAAATTCACAGGGCCGGAACCGGTCATCGGTATATCTTATGGAATGGCCAAGCAGTTCATATCAGCTTGGACACAAAGAGAAAATCTCCGGTACTGGAATCGGACTTCCGGGTCTAAGACTCTCGAAGGCCTTTATAAGCCCACCGAACCAACAATTTACTGTCAAACTACTGGAGCAACCAAGGGTACACCTTAAAACTAGTGGGACCGTACAGGGACACTGCAGATTGAAAGACCACATGCACAAGATCTGCCTAGCGGAAGACGCCGAGTGCCGCATGTGCATGGAGTAGGATGAATCGGCAGAACACAAACCGTGTTAGTGCCTAGCAATGGCACGACTCAGATTCGCAATCCTCGGCAGTAACACTTTGTTGCCGGGGGAGGTGAAAGTTCTCTCTCCCAACAGGATTATCAGATTTATTAGAAGTCTGGGCCTGATGGGAGAAATATAAAAGGGTGTGAGCCACAATAGACCGATCGGTCGCGGTGGAAGGGTGTTATACCCACTCACTTTAAACCTAACCTAACCTAACCTTAAGCAACTTATAAATGGGACATTTTATTGTAATTTTACAGGAAGTTTCACAAGTACAATTTCTTAGCTCGCGGAATATAAAAATGTATAAAAATTTTTAATTTATTTTTGTAAGACACTCTGAATAGATATAATAAAATGTCCCATTTAAAAGTCTTTATTTGAAGGATAGCAAATTAAAAAATTATGAAGATCGAGCAATCAAAACTTTAAAGATAAATGCAAATAAAATGTATGCTCGTTTTTGGCTACCGCAGTCTGTAGCTACGAAAAAAAAAATTCATTTAAGCGTTGTTTCTCTGGACCTGAGAAACAACATATTTTGGTTAAAAATCCCATGCTAGATGTGTTGCCCTTTAAATTTTAATAGGCAGATATTTTAAAAGTCTTCATCTTTATTGCCGAAAGTCAATGTAATGCTGATTAAGAATCTAAGGTAAAAATTTTTAAATTTAAAATGGCAGATTTTGGCATTTATAAACCTATTTGATTCAGGATATAAGAGTTTTTGAGGGTGCTAGGTCAAAATTTGAACCTAATGATCTTAAGTCAAAATTTAAAAATTTAAAATGACGTATTTAAATTTATAAACCGATTTGTCTCATATTAAAAATATAAGGAACCGATTCCTTTGGAATCAGATCCTTTTAAAAAGAAATCGATTCCGGATCATTTTAAAATCATATAACGAATCCGGATTACGGATCTTATTTCTAAAAAGTAATCGATTCCAGTTTTCGGATCCTTAAAAAGGAATCGATTCCTGTATTCGATTCCAAAACGATTCGATTCCTACCCAGCTCTAGTTGCAATGTACTTTTTTCAAAGAAGAATATTTATTTTATACAGGGTGTTTCTTTAACACCGCAAAAAATTCACAGACGGACTTCTTAGATGAAAATACGAAAAAAAAATTCTTTAGATTAAAGGGCGATAAAGTTTTAAGAAAAAAAATAATCATGTATGCTATTCAATGTGTCGCAGGATGGACTGTTGTCATCATGCTAAAGGAAGCCTTTTGTAAAGTTAAGGCAGATTTCGATGTATTTAGTTGCTGTTGTTATCGCTAATAAAGTTGTAGATAGGTATTAATTTTTTTTACCCAAAAACGGCACAATTTACAAACAAATTAAACGAGACAAAAAAGTTTTAATTAAGTTAAACATTAATTGTAAATATGTTCTACAGTTTTGAGGCGGATTAATGTTTCAGTATGTTTTCTTTGGGATGCTCGGCTTACTACTAGGACCTGGACCGAAGTGGTACCATTTTCCAAAAAATAGTAGGCGAGTATCCCAAAGAAAACATACTGAAATAAGTGAAAGCTTAACAAACCATTTCTAAAATTGCGAATTTCTCCAAAAAAAAAAAATGAAAAAACCACTGATGTTTGCAGATTTTAACCCTTTCTCAGAGTAACAGATGATTTACAAATGGTGTTGAAAGAATGACTTGAAAAACATAAACATATATCCCAAATTTTATCCGTCTATGTTTATCCACATTTTTATAAAATAAAATATTTTTTTTTAATTTAACCACCCTATGGTTTAAAAGTTGAGATGTTCAGGACATATGATTATAGAAACTTTTTTGCGTATTTTTTTTCAAGGAGTCCGTCTGTGAAATTTTTCGCATTATTAAAGAATCACCGTTTATATTCAGTACTAATTATACTTTAAAACAAATATTATGTTCTTTAAGTGATTCTGTACTTAAAGTGCATAATTTAAAAATAGATTTTAAGAGAGAAATGCCAACATCGAATATTAAAAAAAGAAAATACGACGTTTACTGCCTGAATGAGTGATGTCAATGACATACATATGAAAAAAGCACGAGGAAAATATTTTTAAAGTGATTTTGCCCGATCTTTTTCAGCAAAGATATAAATGTAGAATATATTGTACTTTTCCTTAATTAGGTAAATGTAATCTAGTTTATTCGGGAGTTATAATACGTATTTTATATATATTTTTAGATCTTAGACCGTTAATAGCTATTTCCAGATCAGGAGTTTATAGAGGGTGATTTATGATCGAGGCTAGTTAAGGGTTAAGCCCATTAATCGTTAATTAATGCCAAAGTTAGTTGCAATACTTTGTTATTAATGTTAAAAAAAGGAAAAATATAAAAAATCATATATTAGGCGTTTTAATATATTTTAAAATAAATGTAGTATAGTCTGTCTCAAAGTATACCGTGTTAGCTCTTGCCTTCATTTATGAAATATACCTGTCGACAGCAATAAAACTGCGAATCGGTAGGTATTAAACGACAGAACATTAGGGACGGACTTTAATAATATAAAGATTTATAATTTATTGTTTATTTAGGTAAGTATAATCTTAAAATTACATTAAGAAATTAAATATATAATATAATATAATATAATATATAATAATTTTAATAAATTTATAACTGCATTATCTATACATAATTACATTTTAATCTAAATATTTAAATATAATTCTGTTACACTATCAGAGTCATCATTGAGATTAATTACAATAGGATTTATGTTGTTTTGGATAGAAATGTAAGAGTCCTCAATTTTTATAATGTGCTGTAGTGAATTTTTCCAGCTCTCAACTGGTGTGTTAGTAATTACATTTTTTATCAAATTTATAACACTGGGACTTAAAGTAGGTGTAACATTTTCTGCTCTGATCTTTGATTTTACTTGGTTCCACAAATGCTCTATGGGGTTAAAAATACAGTGATACGGATGAAAACGGTAAGACAGTATACCCTGCCTGTTCAGCCAAATTATCACATACATATTGTTTTTTAATTGCATATGAATTTAGGGCTTCCAAAAGATGCGTTTTTTTGTAACTGAATTTAAAATAAATATCATTTTTCAAAAAATATTCCCGGATTTCAGTTTTTTAACTTGATGAAGCTGGTGCTTTGTGTAGCAGACGGCTGTGGTAGCTTGCGTTATCCATGTCAATAACACTGTTGTTTGGAATATTTTTTAAAAGATAATTTTTAAACCAGTTTTCAAAAAGTTCTGCACTTGTATCCTCATGATAATCCAAGCTAGAATCCTTAATATTCTTTGCAGAAACAGCAAGCAGTTTGGGACAAATCTCGTCTTCTGAACCAGCGTGTATTATGGTAATGCGTTTTCCTTTATTTGAAGGTGCTTCAAATTCTAGGTATTAGCCCAAAAATTATTTTTTCTGGTGATTTTCAGTTTATTTAAAGGAAAACTATAAAAATTTAAAGGAATTACTTTTAGGAATAGAATATGAAAATCACAATTGGGAAGTGTGTGGAGATCTAAAAATTTTAGGCTTTCTCTTGGGTCAGAAGTCTAAATTTCCATGTTTCCTGTGTGAGTGGGATAGCAGGAATCGAGAACAGCATTGAATGAAAAGAGACTGGTCACAAAGAAAGACTTTAACACCTGGAACCAAAAATGTATTTGCAAAAGTCTAGTTGACCCTAAAAAAGTTTTACTTCCACCACTTCACATAAAACTTGTACTTATCAAAAAAAATGTTAAGGCATTAAACAAGGAAAAAAATTGTTTTATATAAATTGTTTAAAACAATTCCGGCTCTAAGGTAAAATTAAAGAAAGAAATCTTTCTGGGGCCGCAGATTGGGAGCATGATGAAAGATACAGAATTTGAAAATGTAATAGAAGATAAAGAAAAACATGCATGGAATGCGTCTAACGAAGTTGTACATAAATTTCTAGGAAATTAAAAAGACCCAAACCATGTTAAGATCGTTGAAAATATGCTGGAAAAATTTAGGATTCTTGGTTGCAATATGAGCATAAAAATTCACTTTTTACATTCCCATTTGGACTATTTCCCGGAAAATCTGGGGGTAAAAGACTTCATCAAGATAGTGAAGAGAAAGAAAAAAGATACCACGGGGACTGGGACATAAAAATGATGGCCGATTACTGTTGAACATTAAGAAGAGATCTTCTTTTAGCTAAATATGACAGAAAAACAACCAAAAGAAGCTTTTCTGGAAAAAAAACGTCCATATTTTTGTATTTTTTTCTTTAATATCTTATTAAACTGGCTTAGAAATAAAATAAATCGTGTATTTCTATATTTTTGGATTTTACTGGTTTAAAAAATAACCTTAGGTGAAAAAACTAAAAGAAAATTTGAAATCAGCACTATTTAATTACTGGAAAACAGTTAAGATTTTTAAATCAACTTTCAAAGTGTTAAAAAATACAGGTATGTGTTATTGCCAAAGTTAGTTACAAAATTTCGTTATTAAATTTAGAAAATCCCAATGATGATTTTTTTGGGGATGTATTTTGGTTTTAGATAACCAACCTGACAACCGTTAGAGTTGATCTTCGAATGACTGGGTTACGTTAAATAGAAAGTTTATAACAAACACAAAAAGTTAAAAAGAACGTTAATGTAGAAGCTATACTTTTACGGACATATCCTAGCTTAAAGTATCTATTACTCCAAGTTCATGCATTACGTAGATTGCTATGTTATTGCCTATTATCGGAGCCAAGTCAAACAAGTAATCTTTACTGCCAAATTAACCAAAATTAAAATAGCTTATATGCTTCAAATGGCTGCTCCATTCTAGTAACCGCTATGTATGTCTCTATACACAACACAAACAGCTTTGTTTCTATAGCTGCATCTTTAGTGTAAACCTATAGTTTAATTAAGCCCAATAATCAGCCTTTAGTGTTCTTAGTATGCTATGAATGTACTTGACTCTAATTATGAAAGTAAGCTTTTCCAGGATTGTATTACCTATCCATACAAAGCCTTTTGGTGGAAATTATTGAACTGACTAAGACTTATGTAATATCGTATACTAAGATTCATTAGTTTTAATAAATACCATACTGATTAGCAACGTGTTCCCTGGATAATTTATTTTAAATTTCGGCGTTCTTGATTATAACTTACAGGGTTAGACAAAGTATTTCGTATATTGGTCTTTTGTTCATTGTAAAATTTGTAAAATTTCAGTTGCCAGGTTCACACACAGATTACACAGGTCCACAAAAAAAGTGGTGTGTGCTGGGTGTCGGACTAACATTTTTTGGCGTATTTTTTTCCGGTGAACACGAATGTAAAGTCAAAATTGAGGGTCAAACAGCAAAAAATCGAGAAAACTATAAGGGATACAAAAATTTTTATAAATTAAAAAAGAGAGCTTTTTAAATTGTCTATAAAAAAGTTCTACAATTATTTTTGAGAAGATAAATAATAAAGGAGATATAAACGAAAATGTAATTCTGACAAAAAAAAATTGAAATATTTTTTTAATAATGTGATTTTTGGACCTTTTTAATATAAATCATTAATTTTATTCATTTAAATCTTAAATCACTTAAAATTTGCAGAAAAAAATCTAAAAATAAAAAAAAATCGATTTTTTTCCAGAACTGAAAAAATTCTGAAAATTGGGTTTTAATTATAACTCAAAAATATTGCATTTAGACAAAAAGATTATATAACTTAAATTAAGAGTCTCGTAAAAATGCATAGTTTATGTCATATAAAGTTTAGTGTATCTTTTATAGTTTTTAAGATATTGACGTTTTAAATTAAAAAAAAAATAGTTAATATCTGAAATTACGCCTTTTCTCGATAATTTGCTGTTTGACCCCCAATTTTGACTTCAGATTCGTGTTCAGCGGAAAAAAATACTTCAGAAATTCCTAATCCGACACCCAGCACACACACCACATTTTTTGGTGAGCCTGTGTTATAATTTATGAAATAAGATTATAAATACTTGGTGATTACCTTTCTTTATCACTCGGTACAGGGTCTTTGATTATATTTACGTAGCATCTGTAGCCTTTATTTTTGGAGATAGAAAAAACAGTTTTTTTATAAAAATTGAATTTTTTTTTTCATCTTATCTTTTGAAATTATCAGTAAAAAAATATTGCGATAAAAAAATAAAAAACTATAGGTAACTTTAACTTTTTTAAATGGAACACCCTGTAAGCTACAACGAAAGATCTTTTTTTCTGATTTCAAATATATATACATTGATGATATTTGGGTAAACCATTTTTGAAATATTTAAGCTTAAATTATAAATTTAAAAAATCATACTTGTATCAAGAAATCCATGAGAACAATAAAATTGTTATAATAAATTTGACGTCTCGATATTGTAAAAAGTCAAAATATATCATTTTAACTATAAGAATGATTTATATTGCTTTCTTGTCGATGGACTATTTAGAAGAACAAAAAATCGCTATTGAGGGTCTTTTTTATGGCAACAATAATAATATCCATCTATAGACACTATAAAATACATAGTAAGAAAGTTTAGTGAACGAAAAAACTTCAAAATAAAAAAGGACTGTAGCCAGAAATGAAAACGAAGTTTTGGATATCCTTGTTTTTTTTCAGGATAATTATTATACTTTTTCTATTGGGCTAGCACTAACTACTTTAAATAATTTTAGAAAATCCTGAAATATCAATTTTGGATCCGGCATCTGAACTTAATAAAACAGAATATAAAATTTATTTAACCTTAAAATTTCACAAATATCATCTTAATAAATTTATGTCCGTCCAGAATCTTTCTGAACAAAACATGCAGGACCGACCTGAGTACGCACTGGAAATGACTAGGTTTAGGCAGCAAGATCTAAAGTTTTTAAAAAAAATTCTATTCACCCAACGAGTCTTCCTTTGCTATAGCAGGCATGTTTAATCGCAAGAATAAACATTATTGGTCTACAGCAGTCTTTCTCAAGTTCGATAAGCCCCTTGTGGGCCTAGAGGTCTAAGGGGCTAAAAGGGGCCAGAAAAATTGAGGGCGCTGTTGTAATTTAGGACGAAGGTTGATTTGTAATTTCAACTTCTTCATATTTTAAAGTTCACTGAAATTAAAATCCTCCTACTACACAACATTTATTTATTAGTTCATATTTATATCCTATTTTATTGTATAAATATAAACAAAAATAAATTAAAAATTTATTAGTTTTAATGCGTTTGCAACTATTCATATCTTAAGTTTTTTTATTTAAAAGGTATCAAACGAAAAATATTGTGTCTTCAAGTGTCGCAGGTGAGGTCCCCACCTCCGAAGACACATATTAAAAATATTATCTATGGCCAATGAGTAATTGAATGGGAATTTTTTGTACCTAATTTAGTAAAAATAAAAAAAAAATAAAATTGAAATTAAAAGGTTCAATTATAATTCACGTTTGGCGCGAACAAATTTGTACGATTTATTTGTGCAATCCTGTATTATAGTCCGAACAACGTTCGTGCGGTCCGTTTTTGCGGAGTGCAGGGGGGAGAGGACAAATCCCAAATACAGCCGCGGCTCTCTGACTTCGACGACTGACGTAACGCTCCGCGACGCACGCATGCACTCGCTCGCCCTTCCGCCACTCGCCACTACCCGATACTTTAATACTGTAAATTGAATTATATTGCTCATCTGAACTTTAATAAAAGGAATAAATTTAAATTTTTAAAATTTCACTAATTTCTCTTGGTAAAATTTTGTCTCCAGAATTTGGAAAAAACTGCAGGCCGACCCGAATATGTTATTGATGACTTTTAAGGTTTAAGAAAAAAATTCTACAAACATTTTTCTTTATAAGTAGGCGTTTAACGCAAGAATTTATTGGTCTACAGAAAGCCCTCGCCAAATTCAGCAACATAACAATTTTATTATCTCCATGGCTTTCTTGATAGTAATATGAAATTTTTTTGCAAATTATAATTAATTTAGCTAAAATATCTCAAAAATGGTAGCGCAAAATATACAGGGTGTTCAATTTAAAGAAGTTGGAGTTGCCTATATTTTTCCACTTTGTTAATGCGTTATTTTTTTACTGGTAATTTTAAAAGATAATATGAAAAATACTACAATTTAAAAAAAAACATGTTTCTCTATCTTTAAAAATAAAGGCTCCAGATTCCACGTACAGGGTCTTAGATTATATTTACGTGGCTTCTGGAGCCTTTATTTTTAAAGATAGAAAAAAATGTTTTTAATAAAAATTGTAGTTTTTTTCCATATTATCTTTTGAAATTATCAGTAAAAAAATATTGCAATAAAAAACTGGAAAAATATAGGCAACTTCAACTTTCTTAAATAAAACACCCTGTATATTATGCGCTACAATAAAAGATCTTTTTTCTGATTTCAAATATATATATACATTGATGATATTTGGATGAACCATTTTTCAGATATTTAAGCTTAAAATATAAATAAATTTAAAAAAAATCATATTAGTATCAAGAAAGCTATGAAAACAATAAAATTGTTTAAATACATTTGACGTATTGATATGGTAAAAAGTTGAAATTTATCATTTTAACTATTAAAAGTAGTTTGTATTGATTTTTTGTCGATAGGGTATTTAGAAGAACAAAAAATCCCTATTATGCGTCTATTTTATGGTAACAATAATAATGTGACGACAGTGCAAAGGAAATATTACTTATTTATATCCTTAACAACGGGTACCATCTATAGATACTATTAAATAAGATAAATAATAGATATTATAAATAAGAAAGTTTATTGAACGAAAAAGCTTTAAAATGAAGAAAAGGACTGCAGCACGAAATGAAAACAAAGTTTTGGATACCGTCGTTTTTTCAGGATAATTATTATACTTTTTCTATTGGACTAGCACTAACTACTTTTAATAATTTTAGAAAATCCTGAAATATCAATCTCGGGTGCGGCATCTGAACTTAATAAAACATGTTATAAAATTTATTTTACTTCAAATATCCCAAAAATTTAATCCTCATAAATTTATGTCCGTTTAGAATCTTCCTGAACAAAACATGCAGGACCAACCTAAGTATGCATTGGAAATAGCTAGGTTTATGCAGCAGGATCCAAAGTTTTTAAATAAAATTCTATTCACCGACAAGTCTTCCTTCACTTTAGCAGGAATGTTTAATCACAAAAATAAACATTATTGGTCCAGAGAAAACCCTTACCAAATTCAGCAACATAACAATTTTGTTGTTTCAATGGCTTTCTTGATACGAATATGAAACTTTTTTGTAATTTATTAATAATTTAACCTAAAATATCCCAAAAATGGTTCATCCAAACATCATCAATGTATATATATTTGAAATCAGAAAAAAAAGATCTTTCGTTGTAGCACATAATATACAGGATGTTTCATCTAAAAAAGTTGAAGTTGCCTATATTTTTCCATTTTTTTATTGCGATATTTTTTTACTGATAATTTCAAAAGATAATATGGAAAAAACCCTACAATTTTTATATAAAACATTTTTTTCTGTCTTCAAAAATAAAGGCTCAGAAACCACGTAAATATAATCAAAGACCCTGTACATATAGCTGCGTCTAACTGGGCAATAGTACTTTAGGAACAGGAAATAGTTTTTTAAGTAATAGCTTATTTTAATAAAACAAACAGAAAACATTTTAAAACCGACTATGCCTTTAATTCATTATTTATACAACGTCCGCTACATACAAATGGGAATTAAGAGGGCGCCCCTCGTTGTGGCTATTGTGGCGGACCACGTAAACGAAAACCATAAAAATTATAATAAACATTGTACAGACCTTAAAGTAGAATATATGACGTCCGAAATATGGGGCACTTTAAAACAAATCTAATAAAAAGTGCCGTTGCGTTATTCAGGCACTCTGCTTTACTGTTATTTAAATGCTTTAATTTTTAGTGTCGTTTAAACATTGCAGCTTCTCAACAATATTATTTTTTACGGTGGTTACATAAAATAAGACCAGTTTTAGTTTTTAAATGTAAATATAAGTTTCCGTGTACAGGGTGTCTCATTTTCGACGTTTTTCTATGTATCTCCTAATTGAAGATGTTAAACTTCTTTCAAATATTTTCAATAAAATATATATATATATATATAATATATTATATATATATATATATATATATATATATATATATATATATATATATATACAATATTAATATAAAATTATATATATATATTAATATATATATATATATATATATATATATAAAATATTATATATATATATATATTAAAGAACCCGAGGTTCTTTAACCCGTAGGTAACATATTGCTTATGAAATTTCTTTTTCATCATAACCTATTAAACATGCTAGACACTTTGCGAGTTGAAAGCAACCAGGGAGGGTTGGGGCTGATGGTAACCCAGGGGTAGGTGGAAAGTATTGGTTCATGGCAAGTTTGCGTTTTTCGATTAGTAACCTTTCAAACACTGCTGGACACTTGTTCTACTTAAAAGTTTGTTATAATGAGTGTTATTTTAGTTACTATTTACATATTATATTTTATATACGTTCAAAAGGGGTTATATCCACTTTTGTAAAATTTTCAGGAAACGAGAAAAACCCTTCATTTTTATTTACTTGAAACAAAGTAAAATTCTGTGAACGCAATTTTGTTTGAACTAGTTTGACAAAACGGATCAATGATTTTTTCTAAAAAAAAATTAACAATTTTAAGAAATTAGCCAAAAAAATATGGATCTAACTGGTTTTGAACACAAATGAGACAATTTATTTTAAAAATATTACTTGTTTATTAAAAAAGGTACAAGCAAAGTTCAAAATATTAAAAATAAGTTTTACTATCTTTATCTATCTATCTATCTATCTTATATATATATATATATATATATATATATATATATATATATATATATATATATATATATATATATATATATATATATATATATATATATATATATATATATATATAATATATATATATATATATATATATATATATATATTTGTATATATTTTACATGAAATTTTTCCCAATTTGTTTTCTTGATAAACTTAATATTCGACAAAACAAAGTCGAGCAGTCGAGCTAGAAAGAAAGCGGATCTGTAAAATGTTGCCTTTTAATCTGCCCGCTATATGTAAGATATTATGTTTCTCCAGCAAGCCCGTACTTAACATGCATATTTTACCCAGTGCTTAGTCGGTTTTAAGCCAGTAAAAAGCCTAACCTGTATGCAAAATATTGCTTCCTTTTCATAGCATACTAACGAAACAAATAACAGACAAACAGAGTGACACAGCGATGAAAATGCTTTTGTAATATAAAACACTAAAACGTAGAAAGCAGAAAAAAATCATAAAGAGTAATTTTTTTTACAATTCCAAAACTACTTCCAAATGGAAATGGATTGGGGGCGTCCATTAATTAGGGGAGGGGGTTCTCGGCAAATATCACATTTTTCTTTCGCAAGAAACGGTGTAAAATTGCGAGAAAACTGGGTTAAATTAAGTAAAACATGTTTTTTCACTAAAATAGAACTAGTCCTACACAAGCTAATCTTACACAATGATAATTTCTTACTGTGATTCTAGACTACGTTCTTGTTAGATTTAAAGACTAGTCATAACTAGTCTTAAATAAATCTTACGATATCCTTTCAAGGGTGGAGGGGGAGGTTTAATAGACATCCTCTTTGGTAGAACCATCCAAATATCTTCATTTTATAAAAAAAAAGAAAATTAACAGTTTTTTTGGTTACATTTTTTCTGATCAAATTTTGTCGTCTACCTAAATGATTACCCAGTGCTCTAAAACAGTTTGTACAGGGTGTTTTAAATTTAAATCTTAGCACTGTTTTCAAATAACGCCTTTTAGACTTGAAGAATTACCTTTATTTTCTTTTTAACACGGACCTAATATTACATTTTTTAAAAACCAATTAAATTTTCTTTTATTTTCTTAAATCCATAAAGCTACGTAGTTTCGCTTTTAGTTACGCTTTTTTATAACTCTTTTATCTTGTAATATCCAGTTTTAAAAAATAAATAAAAAACCGTAAAGTATGTTTACAAACGTGTAATTTAATAAAAAATAATGATTATCATTTTTGTTTTCCATTAACGAATCAAATGTCATGTTTTATCCATTTTAACATTAAAACTAAAACTATAAGCACCTCGATTCCATTATGTCTAACGACAATTAAATGTCATTCGGGTTATGTAAAAATATCGACGGCTTTCCATTAAATAAACACTCCATTTATATTTTAGCTTTCTCACTAGTAAAGTTTGTTTGTATGGTATATGACAATAGATAAAAATAATTGGGTAGTCTATAAATTTCGATACTGGTTGCACTTAGGTAATGATTTATTCAGGAAGAAATTCTAAGTATTTTCAAAATGCTTTAAAGCAAAATTTAAATAATTTTTAAGTTTATTTTGTATTTTAAAAACGGTGACCGACTTGTCACTGAAATGTTGGTAGGCTTTATGATTATTTAAAGCTTTTTGTACTTTAATTTCAGCTTATTTGTAAATTCGGAAGGGTCAATCGATTTTGTGCGCCCTGTGCGTGCGGGACCCTATATCGTGCAACCTGAACCACAGTAGTTCCTTTTTTTCTGTAATAATTGTTAAAATAATGCTAATAATTATTAATTTCACAGGTCCACAAAAAGGTGGTGTGTGCTGGGTGTCGGACTTGAATTTTCTGGCGTATTTTTTTCCGCTGAACACGAATCTGAAGTCATAATTGGGGTCAACCAGCAAAATCTCTAGAAAAGGCGTCATTTTAGATATTAACGATTTTTTTTAATTTAAAACATCAATATCTCAAAAACTATTAAAGATACATGAACCTTTAGATAGACATAATCCAGGTATTTTTACAAGGCCTTTAAGTTATACAGGGTGTCCGGAAATGATAATGAAAAATTTTAAGGTACGATTTTACATGAAAAGATATAAAAAAAAGTTCATATTAACATAGGTCCGGAAATGCTTTCAGAGGGAGCTACAGGCCCTTGAAGATGGTGTCATAAAAGTGGTTTTTATTTAATTTATTAGAATCTACTTTCAATACAGAAATGAACTTCTACGTATTAGTTAGAGTGATTAAAGGTCACTTTTTGAGAATATCAGATGACCCATATTGCAACCAGTGGCGTGGGAACAAAAGGGTAGTTAGTTATTTAGGGTCATATTTTTTTTCGCCTAGTGTATTTTTGCTATATTTTAAATAAATAATGTTTCTTTGAACATTTTTACGTAAAAAAAGGTTCCTTTGGTATAAAGTCATATAGTCGACGGTTTTCGAGGTAAACGGACTTTAATGCTTAGATTTTTTTCTGAAAAATAATTTTATTAATAAAATTACCAATAAATCAATAACAAAATGATATACAACGCTGACCCTAATTTTTTAAACCCTTTTTAATGTTATTATACATTTTATAATAAGTGTTGAAAATTTAAAATAGTATTCAAGCATCTTCTTATTTTTATTACCTAGCCTGTTTACTGTATTTACGCACTGCAGTCGTGCTTTTAAGTCCGTTTATCTCGAAAACCATCGACTATACGACTTTATACCAAGGGAACCTTTTTTACGTAAAAAAGTTCAAAGAAATATAATTTATTTAAAAGATAGCAAAAATACACTCGGCGAAAAAAATATGACCTTAATAACTAACCACCCCTTTGTTCCCACGCCACTGGTTGCAATATGGGTCACCTGATATTTTCAAAAAGTGACCTTCAATCACTTTAACTAATACGTAGAAGTTAATTTCTGTATTGTAAGTAGAACCTAATAAATTAAATAAAAACCACTTTTATGACACCATTTTTAAGGGCCTGTAGCTCCCTCTGGAAGTATTTCCGGACCTATGTTAATATAAACTTTTTTCATATCTTTTTATGTAGAATCGTACCTTAAAATTTTTCATCGTCACTTCCGGACACCCTGTATAACCTTTTAAGTAAATGCAACATTTTTCGAGTTATACTCGTAATCAAAAAGTCGAATTTTTAGGATTTTTTCAAAGTATACTCCTGGAAAAAATTTCAAAATTTTTATGCCAATTTTAAGTGATTTGGAATTCAAATAAATAAAATAAATGATTTAAAAAAAAAACAAAACAAAAATCACATTATTAAAAAAATCCCATTTTGGACTGACATTTTTTGTCAAAATTACATTTTCGTTTATATCACCTTTTATTTTTATCTTATTAAAAATATTTATATAACTTTTTATAAAGACAATTTAGAAAGCTCTCTTTTTTGTTTAATAAAATTTTTTGTATCTCTTTTAGTTTCTATAGTCGTGGTCCAAACATTCCGTGGTAGCAGGTTTCTGCCGGTAAATGTACCGAATCGGTTCATTGGGTTTTTCTCGATTTTTTGCTGTTTGACCCCAAATTTTGACTTCAGATTCGTGTTCAGCGGAAAAAAATACGCCAGAAAATCTAAGTCGGACAACCAGCACACACTACTGTTTTTTTGTGTTTAAAAACGTTAATATTAAAAAACCTAGTAATAAAATATCCCAAAAATTTGTAAAATAATGGCCAAGTTCTAATCCAAAAATCTCGGCCTTTTAAGGTACTGAGATCTAATATTAGACAAAGTTCTGTCCACAATTTTGTTTCACTCTTTTTTGACTTGGCAAGTTTTTACTGATATATCTGTATTAATTAATGTTCTTTTCTTTTTCGTTAATACAGACATTTTTTTATTAATACAGACAAATAACTGCTATCACACTATATATGTATTTTATTAGTTAAGTTACATCCATGTACACACACATTTTCTCTATGCAGATAAACATATTTCGCAAGTTAATAAGTCTTATTAAAAAAAAATATACAACAAAGACATAATAATCTTTGCAAAGAGTATATATGCATTGGGTGTAAAATTGCTATTTCTTGGGGGAGTTAAACATAATGGAATTTTTGCAATCGGTTAAATCATCTGTATTTGTACAAGGCATAGCCTAAGAATTTATATGGAAGATGAATACCAATAGATAGGTCGTACCATGTAACATACTACACAACATGGTATCAGAGATACGAAATCGAATAACGTATTTGGAATCCTAGCCATGGGAATTCGAGCGACATTTGTAAATAAAATACGCCGAGCTTGGTTTGGCGTAAAATCTCGTGGCAACGGGGTCAAGCACATCCATAAACGGCCGGTTATGGTTTCCGGATACACAGAGTGCTCAATAAGATTACAACAACCTTACGTGTTTAAAGGAATATTTTTAAAGAAAGTTTTATTCTTTAAGTCACTGCGCGTATATTCTTGCTTGTCAGGTTATTATTATTACCCTACAGATTACTTACGACCTAAATAACGACCCCGATATTAATATCATTTTTTAAAAAACCGATTTTCTGAATTTCATTCTTTTAGCATTAAATTACTTGCGTCAAGAAAATATCTCTTTCTATTCAAAATTATATTATTTCTCAAGTTATGCTTTAAAAATATTTTTAAATGTCTCTTGGCGTCAGATTACTCTAACATAAATACAAATTATCCTATTTAATAATGGACTTTCGTGAAGATCCGTTGAACGCCGCGATCTGACGGAAAAATGACTCGTGTGCGGACAGCCTTAACCATAATTCCAAATATTTTAAATTAATTTCACTGTATAGTCCGGGAGGCCACCGCAAAAAACCAAGCCAATAAGAGATACGCATAAAACTTTTTTTTTATATTACTAAAAAGAATAGTCAATTCAAAGCCGCTCTGCTGCCTCAGCTCAGCGGGTTCAAATTGCATTTTTCCTTACCTTAAAAAAATCGTTTTTTTTTAATATAACTCAAAAACTATTGATTTTGGGGAAAAAAGGTATATAATTAAAATTAATAGCCTAATAAAACTACGTTAGTTTTTTTTTATGAAATTTTTTGTAGCTCTTTTAGTTTTTGAGATATTAACGATTTAAATTTTAAATAAAAACGCAAATATCTCATAAACTAAGAGAGATACGAAAAAATGTAAAAAATAAAAATATGTCTTTTAGTAAGCTCTATTAAAAAGTTATATACACATTTTTAATAAAATAAGTTATAAAGGAGATATAAGCAACATAAGGTTGGTATACAAGTGTGTATACAGCTCCGATCCATCTTAAAATTAATTCAAAATGTTCTATTCATTGAATGAAACAAACTAATACACATGTGCCTCGAGGCAAGGGGGGATAACCTGGTGGCACGGATATTTTATTTAATTTTTTTGGGTCCAATAACTGTACCCATTCCGATCTACTTGAAACTTTAACTAAAATAAAATTTAAATTTTATTGAATTGAAAAAAAATAAGTGCCTCTTTTATGTGGGTGTTATATACCTGACAGGACGCTTAACATTTCTGGATCTCCTATATTACTATATGTATAGCTCATCGTTTAAATATTTTTATTATCAATTTAAATATTAATATCAATAATTTATTAACACAGTTACCCGTTTAAAATGACCTTGAGAAAATTTTAATCATATTTTTTACATCAAAAAGATTTTTTTTATGGTTTATTTAGCATTAAACTTTTAAAACATTTCTCTTATTAAGCTATCTACTTTTTCTAGGCTTAAAGCCATTCTTATTTAAATTATGGTATTAACCCAATTATTACTTTAAAATATAATTAAATAAAAGTTTAAACAATAATTCAACTAAAAAAAATAAAATAAACTATAAAAAAAATAATGCAAATAATACGATTAAAATTTTCTCAAGATCATTCTAAACGGGTAACTCTCTTTATAAATTATTGATATTAATATTTAAATTGATTATAAAATATTTAAACGATAAGCTATATACATATACATAGTAGCATAGAAGATCGAGAGTTAGAGGAGGCACTTATTTTTTTTTTCAATTAAATAAAGTTTTAATTTTATTTTAATTCAAGTTTCAAATGGATCGGACTGGGTATAGTTATTAGATTAGACAAAAAAATAAATAAAATATCCGAGGCACACGTGTATTAGTTTGTTTCATTTAATGGATAGAACATTTTCTATTAATTTTTAAATGGATCAGAGCTGGTATACTTACTAGTACCAAAAAATATTGTTGTTAGCGAAATTTTAAATGGTCAAAATTACTTTTTTGCTTATATCTCCTTTATTACTTATTTTATTAAAAATATGTATATAACCTTTTTCTTATAGAGCTTACTAAAAGGCATATGTTAATTGCATTTTTTTGTAAGTCTTTTAGTTTTTGAGATATTTGCGTTTTTATTTTAAATTTAAATCGTTAATATCCCAAGAACTAGAAAGGCTACAAAAAATTTCATAAAAAAACTAACGTAGTTTTATTAGACCATAAATTATAGATTATATACATTTTTTTTTATTAAAAATCAATAGTTTTCGAGGAATAAAAAAAAACGATTTTTTACGATTTTTTTAAGGTAAAAAAAAATACAATTTGATTCCGCTGAGCTAAGGCATAGTGCGGCTTCGAATTGACTATAGTTCATAGTAGTATAAAAAAAAATGTTTCATGCGTATCTCTTATTGGCTTGTTTTTTGTGTAGGCCTCCCGGACTAGAAGAACTGCTGCAAGTCCAGTTTACGCCAGTCCGGACAAAATTCGCGTAAAGTCTCCGCATTTTATGCCTCGACAAGACCACAGATGTCACCAGGCTAGTCCAGTTGGTCTATTCTCGCCTTTAGATATTTGTTTACTAGAATCACAAAACTTATTTAATGCCTTAGGTACAAATACCTTTTATTACTGAAATAACAATTTGTCGTAAATCCTCTCTCGATGTTTTATTGATCTCTTAACATAACAGCTTCGCGTAAATATAATGATGGAAATGGCACATACAGTGTTTTTAAGTACACATTGTTCGTGTCTAAACTTTGACTTTCCAGCAGATGCTGCATTCCAGCAACGGCGTTATTACTATCATTGTTCGCACGGTAACTTTCTATTAGTTATAAAACGACAATTACGACATTTAAATTTTCAGTTTTTACGGCATCCAAACTTTAAACGGTAACTAGGAATACTGGATGCTTTTTCCAAGAAAAGTCGTTTAAAATTACTGTTATGGTAAAGATAGTTTTATCTACATTATTGACATATGCAGATACTCGATTTTCAGAATATCTGAATCGTTTTATTGGACATAACCAGTATTTTACCTTCGTTGGAATTTAAGCCTAATTTCTATTCTAAACTATATAGATAGAGAGTGTTTCTTTATTATTGCAAAATATTTTGCAAGTGGTTGGGTGAAAATACAAAAAAAAAATTTGAACTACAGGGCGGTAGAGTTTAAAGAAAAAAAAAATATATATATATATATATATATATATATATATATATATATATATATATATATAAAAATATATATATATATATAAAATAATTTATTATATTATTTAAATTATATTTTAATATATTATTTGAAATAAGTTTTTGTCCAAGGTTCATAAAAATTTAATTAAATATAGAAAATAGTTTCTTGGGCATATGGCTTCCAATTAAAAAATAATAATTACATTGTTAGAGATATGCTTTTTGCTTATTGCATTAAAATTACCGGTGGTTTCAAAAGGGGGTGGAAACATCGTATGGCAATCGGCTCCAAACATTTATTTAAATAAATTGGGTGATGTCTAAGTATCTGCCGTAAGCCATTTAAAGACGTATCTGACGAAGGCTGCTCAAGCTAAAAGTATCTTGAACCTTTTTATGCAAAATAAACAAGTTTAAGCAAATATTGATTGGCGACCACTAACAAGACTAATCCCAGTAATTCGCGTTAAAATTTACAAAAGGATGTAATTATTGTGATGTACGCATCCTCAACAAGAATAAAATGTGACACTTACACCCGAGTTTCAGTCCTTTTGAACAGAACCCTGTATTTTATCATATATATTTCGAATTATTATATATATATATATATATATATATATATATATATATATATATATATATATATATATATATATATATATATATATATATATATATATATATATATATATATATATGCAATCAATATTATATTTTTAGACAGGTATAAATTTTCTAAAAGGGTAGTACTAATTAATTTAAGATTTACAGGTCATAAGCCCATAAAGTTACCTATCCTTCCTTAATAATATGGTTTGTAAATAAAACCTCAAAGATCTCTTAAAACAAACAAATGCTTTTTTCAGTGAATCTTTAATTATACCATTTTCGAAAGCCAATTTAATCGTAAAATGTTCATTGACCTATCTTAAAGAATCGAGTTTTCCTTAATTAAAGAAATTAAATATCACACCAATCAGTTTTTTGGTATATGATTTAGGTCTTAAAACATGTTTTTGGATTGTAGAATATATTACCAGTATATGAAACCGCTTTATTTGTTTATAGAACTAAATGTTACTTTACTATTAGTTTTACTGGTATTTGATTTAGAATGAATACATTTTACCGTAAAATATATACCTATTTTAACATACATTTGGTTTTTACTATAAGCTTACATCTTTCACAACCGTCTTAAATCTTTTGGAATTTTATTTGAAATTCTAACTAATTGTATTTCTAAAACAAAAATTGTTATGATTCTTCTAGCAATATTACAGCTGATTTAACTCAGACAAGATGCTCTGTTGCAATTGTTTTTAACTTTAACTGGGGAAGAAACTTATTCTATTTTTTATTTGTAAGATATGTAACATTTAAACTTAGTTTATTTTTTAACAAATAAATCTACATAAGTGTTTAAGACAAAGTTTTCAATTCTTAAGATTTTTAAAAATATCCTCTTCTGAAATTCTCTTTGACGTATAGACAAAATCTTCAAGTTTAGAACATATGTCATATAGACTTTTTTGTTTGAGCTCTACTATCGCCATTTAAATGTGAGCATATACTTACACCTGTATAATTATATAATATATATATATATATATATATATATATATATATATTTAAAATTTATATATATATATATCTCTATAATGATTAAAAATGCTTGCAATCAGACATATATTTTTGAGACCACGCGGGTATAATTTTCAAACGGGTAGTACTCAATTAAGTTTAAAGATTTACAGGTTCCATAAGCCCCCATAAAAAGTTACCTATCCTATCCCTTTTTAATAATTGGTTTGTAAATAAAACATATATATTCTCTTTAAAACAAACAAATGTTTTTTTTAATGTGTAATCTTTAATTATACCTATTTTGCAGAAAGCCATTTACGTAAAATTTGTGACCTATCTTAATTGCAATAACAGTTTAATTAAGATTAAAATCTGCCATCCCAATCGTTTTTTTGGTAAGCATGATTTAGGTCTCTAAAACATGTTTTTGGGCTTGTAGAATATATTCCAGCCTATATGACCGGCTTTATTTAGATTTATAAACAAACGTTACCTTTACTTATAAGTTTTTACTGGTATTTATTTAGAATCGAATACATTTTACCAGGTAAAAATATATAACCTATTTTTAACATACCATTTGGTTTTTACTATTAGCTTACCATCTTCAAATACATACCTGTCAAAAATAAACTTTAGGGAATAGTTTATTTAAAGTTCTCAACTAATTGTATTTCTAAATAAAAAAATGCTGATTTTATGATTTCTTTATTTCACATCATAAGAATCACATATCAGCTGAATCAGAAACTAAGCTTATTTGGGATTCAGAGCATTTCATTAACTCATAAGTTATTGTACCACGACAATATACAGTGCGAGTCTCTAACTTGGAATAAATTTAGTAAATCTAAGATTTTTTTTTCTCGTAAATATGCTCGGACACGTCGATTGGTATTTCAAATGGCGCTTTTTTTTGATGTAATACAATTTTATACAGCTTGTTCCAAATTTAAGATATGACGCCACCGACTTTTTTTAAATGACAACCAACACTCATTTTTTAATGATTATTTTTAAAGAGTATATCAAGTTACATATGTGTGACAAATTTCAAATTTTTATTTCTTGCCATTTAAAAGATATTTGACAAAACATCTCATTCGAAAAATGAAGAAATCTAATTGAATTTAATTTAATTTTTATGCAGTTTAAGAGTGGAATGCCAAAAGGAGGTTTATCATTTTTTGTCGAGCTAACGTTTGATATTTTGACTTTAAATTGAATCAAATTAGATTTTTTCAGTCTTTAAATTGGATGTTTTGTCAAATATCTTTTTAATGACAAGAATTAAAAATGTTAAATGTGGCACACATGTGTAGCTGGATATACTCTATGAACATAGTCTTAAAAAAATAGTGTTGCCACTTAAAAAATATTCGATATCTTAAATTTTGGACATGCCGTATAAAATGTTATTACATCAATAAGAGCGCAATTTAGAATACTAATCGACGTGTTCGAGCATATATATCAGAGATTCTAATATTAAAAATATCTACCTAAAAGGCTAAAAATCCCTGAATATCTTTAGATGTTGCAGGCATTAAAAATAAAACCATGTACATTATGTAATACGCCTTAAGTTCAGATGCACAATAATCCTACGTTATTTATATAGTTATAAATTAAAAGTTCCTATTTTATATTTTTCATTGCTTCAAATTTAAATAACATTAAGCATATGCGTTCTTGTTATTAATATAAGATACTTTATATAATAATAAATAATTTAACAATTATTTCAACAGTAAGTTTGTCTAACACTAAAATTTATAAAATTAAGGAAGAATATCTAAAGAAAAACAAGACAAAAGTAAAAAAAATATTTTTTTAAATAATTTTTGTTACCTTTGCATAAATAAAAAAAAATCGACACAATAACACAGGTCCATAAAAAAAATGATATGTGCTGGATGTCGGACTAAGATTTTCTGGCGTATTTTTTTTCGCCGAACACAAATCTTACGGCAAAATCGGGGGTCAAACAGCAAAAATCGAGAAAAGGCGTAATTTTAGGTATTAACGATTTTTTTTTTAATTTAAAACGTCAATATCTCAAAAACTATAAAAGATACACAAAACTTTATACGACATAAACTATGTATTTTTTAAGACCTTTAATTTAAATTATTGTTAAATATAATACTTTTCGAGTTATAACCAAAAAACCGAATTTTCAGGAATTTCTCAAGGTATACCCCTGGAAAAAAATTAAAAATTATTTTTTTTTAATTTTTGGATTTTTTGTAGTAATTTGGAAATTAAATAAAGAAAATAAATGATTTATAATAAAAAAACCCAAAAATCACAATAAAAAAATCACTATTCTGGGCTGAAATTTTTTGTCAAAATTATATTATCATATATCTTATCAAAAATATTTATATAACTTTTTATATAGACAATTTAAAAAGCTTAATTTTTCTGTTTTATGAAATTTTTTGTATCTCTTATAGTTTATATAGTCGTACATCAAACATTCTGTGGTAGCAGGTGCCGGTGAATGTACCGTAACGGTTTTTTGGGTTTTTCTAGATTTTTTGCCGTTTGACCCTTAATTTTAATTTAAAATTCGGGTTTAGCGAAAAAAAATACAACAGAAAATTTTAGTCCGACGCCTAGCACACACCACTTTTTTTGTGGACCTGTGTAGGTTATATGAACTGTTAAATATATCCGATAATCTTTAAGGCATTCTTAATTAAACTTTTACTAAAACAATTTAAAACTCCTCACTACATTCATTTATAGTTAATGAATAATGATTATTTTTATTTATTTACGTTATATTTTATAAATTTCGATTGCCGCTACACAAACGTAGAAAGTCTTTAATGTTCAGACCCGGTAGATATATCGATCGGTTTATCGTGTATTACACAAGACTCTCCTTTGTGTTTGTGTGTTTAATTTTCATCTTGGAGCAAGTAGTTTGTCATTAACTCCTTCGCCACGAATTATTAATGAACAAAATATGACACTTGACAAACGCCAATTAAGATGTCAGATAACGGTTGACAGGTCATTTTGGGACAATATAAAACTGGCTGAATTAATGCTCGCTGGGAGAGGCGTTAAACTGCACTTCCGATTTTGTTATGCAAATTAAGGGTGAAGGGCCCATCTTAGATAACGTTTGAATTTACGGAGGGTAATGGTTTCACTTTTTAACGTGAAGAAAACTCGCTTAAGCTGAAATAATAGCAGCGGCTGAATTACAACATTCACCAGTTTATAAAAATGATGTTAAAGTGGCGCCATTATCACTTTAATTATAAATAATTCTGCCTTCCTGTAGTTAGTTAGTCTGTCTTTTTTGTTTATTAAATTTTTTTAAAATACTCTTGAACAAAAATGATATTTAATTTTCAGCAGAAACAATATTATTTTCGAATTGATTTAATGCCAGTGTGCTGGGGAAATATGTGTCATGTGATAATAAATTGTGAAAATCAAACCCCACATTATTTTACTACCGATATAAAATTACTTATTCATAAACTCTGAGCACTACTGTGACACGTTAAATTTATTTTTTAAACATGTCTTTAATGTCATAATTATTAAACGTTTCAAATCCAAAGTACTTACAGCGGTCTTTAAGCAAATATTCTGGATTTAAAATAAAGACAGATTTCATAAATTTGTTGCTGTTTTCCAAGGCTTGGTATGACACACCATTTAAAAATTACCACCATTTTAAATCCGTCTGAAAAGATATAAGTACATAATTTCTTACCTATGCTATTTGGATGCATAAAAAGACTCACCTGTAACAAAAATAAATAAATAAATAAATAAATATAATACATGGATTTCTGGTAGCATTTTGTGTCCAATGGTACCTCATAAATAGGTCAAATTTGGACAGGGTTAAAAAAATATATTCATACGAAACCAAAGGTGCATAAAATGGATTAATTTAATAAAAGCTAATTTTGTCAATATTTTTTCAAAGAAAAATTAATCCTTATAAACTAAGCATTTTTACTGATGGAGTGAAGTCATATCATCCCATTTAAAAATAAGTATTTTCATTTTAAAATTTTAAAACGCGATCAAATTTAGCGTAAAACATTTACAGGGAGTTTTTTTTTATTTTTGTTAAAATAACTGGCATTAAAATATTAATTTTTTGCTTATTATGGCCACCTGGATTGAATTTTTTCCAAACCTGTCAAAATTTGTCATTAGTCCGTTAGACTCAGAATATTTCTGGGAATCCAAAAATTAAAAAATATACAGGATGTTAAGACTGTTTCCAGTAAAACCGGAATTCACGGAAAGTCACGTGCGCCAAAAACGTCAAATTTGACATTATAAAATATTCCTAACATAGATTTTTCTGTTTTAAAAAATGCAGAAGGAAAAGGAGGTAAGCCACCCTCCTGGATTACACGGCATATATAAATATATAAGATTCTTAAATTAAAAATAATTTTTAAAAAGTTTTCTTGTAGTACACTAATGACAAGAGGATTATTAAATAGCAGTTTTCATAAAAAAAGTTATCGAGGCGACGTTTCCACCTGGGAGAGCTTTCATCGGGTGCGTTTTACATTGGTGACGAATGGACAAGACGAACATTTAGACGGAGAGGTATTAAATTTAAACACAGTTTTCTTAAAAGCAAATCAGTTTTTACAAATATGCTGGATTTATTACCTTCCCAGGTCAAAACGGTATCTTGGTGTATTCGTTTCGTTTAATTTCCTTTAAAAGTTTTTAACAATATACCAAAACAAAAGTAAGGAAATCTATCACTTTTATCTATATCAAAAAAATATATCCCTTAATAGTCATTCACATCACCACCATTCTTATAAATCTTAAGGCAAAAAACTAAAAAGTAAAAATTTTAAGATTAGTTTTTGCAAAAATGCTTTTGGTATTATCCCCAGCAGAGATGTCAACGCATTATATTCTATTTTAAGAACACTAAGCTCAAACTTCTGCTTTGCATTTTACTATTAATCTTAGTACATAAATAAGATCTAAACAACACCATTTCACATTTTTAAGAGTAATACATAAGATGTAATAGATGTTTATCAATTGGCCTTGTTATCATCACTGTATTAAATTAATTAATAATTAAATAATATTTTTAACACTCCAAGTATAAATATTCAATTAAACCCCCTTATTTTATGGACCTTCAAACTTATATCTGGAGTTTCTGTAATGGGCCACTTTTTAATGTAACTACCGGATTTTATTAGGGATTTAAAGTAAAATGTATTCAAGATAACCCCTAATTTTACTTAGGCCCTCGTAAAAGCTTTTAATTACGCTGCAGAAATGGCCGAATAAAATTTGCAGATGTACGGGGTGATAAAAATGTTAATAACTTTAATGACTTAAAACGCGCTTATTTTGTCGAAGGAGGGAAACGAGAATAATTAAAACAACACTTATTCAGCTGACCTAAAAAGACAACTTTAATGCTACACAAAAGGTACTAATTTATTCGCTAATATACAACGTCTTTAACATTTTTATAAAATTAGCGGTTGCTTTTACTAAGGACATTTTCTTTTCGCATGGTTTTGGGTACAAAAACACGAGAAAATCTAACGATTTTCTTGCCAGTGCTTTTATTACAAAGCATAACATCGTCCTCATTATACCTTTATAATAAAAACATTATCCCCATATTAATTAATGTGGTATTAAGCAGTATATAACATTTATAAAACAACCCAATTTAACTATAGCATTATGCCATATTGCTCTAGGAAAAAAATTCAATATATTAAAACATTCTACTTAAAAAATATCAGAAAATAATAAAGATAAATTACTGATTGACAATAATAACTGACACTTTGACGAATCAAATATATTTTATGCCAAAATAGTTTTGGTTGTTGCATTCTATACAATAGAGTACATAAGGCAAAATTTGACTTTGCCCTAATGTGTTTCATTACATCTGCCATTTAGTCTAGATACCATATAGTTCGGCGGCTTTACCAGGTATGCAATATCAATTAAACTATAAATTTGTAGGTGCAAATGAAGATGACATATTAACGAAAGGATTTTGCATTTTAAACATCGGCTTTTTCGCGCCTTCAAGTTATATTTCTATTTACTGTGGAAGGAAGATCAAACTAATGCTTTAATATTCTAATTAAGAACAAATAAAAAGGGTTGTAAAGCAAGTCTATAGCTGCTAATCACTTAAATAAATGAGTGATATCGCACAAAACACGATTTACACTCTTTATTTGCGATAAATATAAGCTTAGCAAAACCTAATTTACAAACACAAATTCAATACCATAGTCAAAATGCATAATGTTAAAGTTAAGGGTATAATTTTAGAAATTATATGTTATGGCCTAAAATTATTGTTTCTCTTTGAAATCTCAAAACTAAATTTTAAAAATATTTTTAAGTTTCTACAAATTTCTAATATACCGTAGACCGATTTAATAAATTATTATGTTTACCCTAATTTTTATTGTATTTGGTCAATTCACCAAAAGTACTTCACCCAAACAATTCACTTAAAAATAAATTTAAAGATAAATTATATATGGTCATACAAAGGTATTTTAAGCTTTTTTAATAGGGTCAACTATTTTATTTTAATGTAATAAAATAATAATGTTCTCATCTAAATAATTATCAACATGTTTGAAAATAAACTAGCCAATTTCTATGTTTATTTAAATGGAATACGGTCAGTTCTTAGAATAGCGGTGAGTTATAAAGACTTAAATTATGATAAAATTTTTTCAATGTTATAAAAAATACATTTTTAGTTCATTGTTTTTATTTAGGAAATTTTGATGTAAGTAAATATTAGTTGGTAAATTGTTTTCGGAAAAGTGATCCAGGACTATTTTTGTTACATATTCTGGTAAGTTTTTATATTTTAATTTGTTTTCCCTTTTTTTTTTTTTTTGAAAAAAAGCGGTCTATTTTATTTTTAAAGATGATCTTTTTCAGTACAAAATATTTTATGTTCACGCACGCTTAAACATAGGGATCTTTAAATATCAATAGCTTAAAAATGTTTGGGGTTAGGTTAAATAGGTACAATAGCCAAAAGAATTAGGCACAAACGTAAAGCTTTACATAATTTATATAAAAATAAACTAATATTTAAAAAAATACTAATAAAGAACTTTAAATTAAGTACTAAAACCTAACCATAAACATAAGTGGTTATCTTAAATCTGTTTTAAATTAATTTTTACTTGCTTTTATTACAGAAGTGAAAATGTAAGATATTAAATATATTTAAATTTAGAAATAAACCCTAAACAACATTTATGTACATGACAGTCAACAAACCCGTTTGAACTTTATGTTTTGACTTTATGTAGGTTCTGAAACTGATCAAGCAAACTTCTGGCCTCGGGCACATATTTATTAAATCATTTTCCTCCAATACTGGTAATTGATATATGAATGCGCCTTTGTTGCGTAATTTAAATTCAAAGTTCCAGCGATGGGAACATGGGGAAAATAGGCTCTCTCTCTCTCGATCTCCACGATATACCCAGAAGCAATTTGAATAGAACTAAGGAAGTCACTTGGATGTAGGTTTTGGAAAGGACCGTGTGTTCTTAGCCGGAAATGGTATTTGAATTGTCATCACCCCCCGTAACTGACTTGGGATGCTCGCGGCAAGCAACTTTCCAAAATAGTAGCTAATTTTGAATATAAAAGGAAATAATTCAACCATAAATTTCACTCAAAAGTTTTAGAGAATTTCCTTATAATATGTATTCATCATACCAACGTGAGCACCGGTATGTGGCTTTAAGTTTGAAATGAAATACTGATATAAAATATCTCAATATACAATACCTTTTAACTTTATTAAATGGATTAAAAGTTCTGGCAAAATGTTTGTTTAAAACTTGTTTAGAATAAGGATTATATTCGAGTTCATATTTATGCTGCAATGCACATTTAATCTTGATAAAAATTAAACCTCAAGATGGTTAGTAAATAACATATTCTACAACTAGATAAACTGATGGCTGTTTTGTTGTTTTATGAATAAATTTCATTTATAACATGACCTTTAAACACTTTTTACTTCTCTTTCAAAAAATCTTATTCCAAGATTTGACTTTGAATCTCAAAAAATTCAGTGAGCATTTTAATTAAAAAAACACTGCATCATTTACTTTTGCCGTGTCGCAACACTACTTTTTGTCAAATTGGGTGTAGTTAGTAGTCTGATAGGTGACCATCGTCAAAGACGTGTGCTGTTGTGTGTGGTTCGAATTGCAAGTTAAACTGTTGGTTTTAATGGCATTACCCAAAGGTTAATGGGGGCAGTTAAGCGTTATTTAAATAACGTCTTTGTGTGACTACCAAGTTGTTTAAAATGTGTCGTGAAATGCGACATCTAAATGTTTCAGAACTTGGACATCGTGAACAAACATCTTAAAACTCTGAACCCATGGTACCTAGTACGTAGGCTCCGTACAATCCCTCGTAAGCTGTCATAAAATTTAAAAAAAAAATATTTTGACTCTAATTAGGGCTTTAAACAAAAGCATAAGTGAAGGTGTTACAAATTTAAATTTATTTTAAGATAGTTGCAGCCAAAAGAACCTGTCAATTACACTATATAATGTGGTCTCTTGTTAAAATAATTATAGAAAATTGTATCGTTTTTTTTGCATTCTCTCTATACAATGTAACAAATATTACAATACATCAGTGTGTGGGTGACAGAAGCGCCGTAAAACCTGATAGACTGACATCCTGTACGCAATTCATTGTAAAAACATGTCAATATACTTCCTTATTATTCTTAAATGTAACCCTTGTGGGGTTGAATACATGAGGGTGAAACTGAATCATCCGGTCTTGTGTATAAAAAAGTATTGTAAGGGTGTGCATATATCAAAGGTCCATATAATCTCGTTGAAGTTGTGCAGTGTGCCGATTTAATATTTAAAATTTCCAAAGTATGCCTGGTATGGTATTAGGAGAAGACCAAACATTATTTATTTGATTGGCATTTTGTTAAAGATGATTTTAATAATATATCATACTAAAAATATTTAAGTGGTCAGTATTAATGAATGTTCTTTGTTTGATTCATACGGACATTTTTTTTATCAACACAACCAGATAAGTAAAAAACTTGCGAAGTTAAAAAATAACTTGATCTAATTTTAGATCTCAGTACCTCCGAGATTTTTTGATAGAAACTTGACACTTATTTTACATAAATGTTTTTGGTATGACCTCTTCTCATTTTTCTGAGTTTAATAAATGAGATAAAATTCCGCCTGCATTTTGAATTCTAAGATAATTATGACCTCAGGCTCAATCCAATGGGAAAGTTTTAAAATACCCCTTAAATCTACGATATTAACGCCGCTGTTTCAGGACGTTCCGAGTAAAAATGTGCAGTTTTTAAAATTTTTTCTTTACTTGTTTTCTTAAACCTACTTATATACCTAATTTCAAGTTTCCACTCCCTCGAAAAGTGCCTCATAATTTTAATGAGTCAAAGACCAAGTCAAGATTAAACATCTCAGAAACTACTTGACATAACTCTTCCAATTTTTTGCAGGTAATTAAAATCCTAATGTATTAAGTATCAAGTTTCATACCTTAACGATACCTTACGATAACGAAGTTTTGATAGAAGTACAGATTTTATTAAAACAAGCTAAAAATAGTAATGCTTCCTCTGACTTCCTTTACCTACGGCATTGTAAGTGTAGGGAACAATACTACGAAGTCGATAAAAAATTACACAGGTCCACAAAAAAGTGGTGTATGCTAGGTTTTGAACTAAAATTTCTAGAGTATTTTTTTCCGCTGAATACGAATCTAAAGTCAAAATTGGGGGTCAAGCAGCAAATAATCGAGAAAAGGCGTAATTTCAGATATCAACGATTTTTTTATTTAAAACGTTAATATCTTAAATACTATAAAAGATACACAAAACTTCCCAACCGCTGTGTTCACACGTCGTCGTCGTGGTTGGGCCCAGTAGGATCTTTTGGAACATGCGCTAGAGTTGCTGGTTATCGGCAACTCTTTTGGCTAGCGTATGGAACGGGATCCAAAGCTAAGATAAACACAAGGCTTAACTCAAGGTGTTAGCATACCGTGCTGATGAGTGAATGACATCCTGTGTCTTAAACAGGTGTCTCCACCGGTGCCTCTGAGATACAGGACAACCTCTCAGAGTATCTAGCCTTACTGCGGTAATGCGGGTCTCTGCCGTGGTGGACTATTACTTCCCTAGCTCCAAGCAGACAAAGGTGCGCCGACCGAAACGAGTGAATCCGACAGGGACACCACAACACATCAGAACACATATTGTGCTCGTGTCCGGTAGCGACACGAGTAAGAGGAGATGTAAAAACTCTCTCCCAATCTGGTATCGGATTTATTAGAAGTCCGATCCTATTGGGAAAAATATGAAAAGGTGTGAGCCACAATAGACCGAGCAGTCGCAGTGGGGGGCGTAAAAAGTCCACTTACTTTAAACCTATCAACCTAAACCTACACAAAACTTTATAAAACATAAAATATTTATTTTTACAAGACCTTTAATTTAGGTTATATAATCTTTTTGTCTAAATGCAATATTTTTCGAGTTATAATCAAAAAACCGAATTTTCAGGATTTTTTCAAGGTAAATTTTGGGTGATTAGGGATTAAAATAAATAAAATAAATAAATTATTATCAAAAAAATCCAAACATCACATTAATAAAAAACATTCTTTTGGCCTATTTTGGACTAAAATTTGTTAAAATTACATTTTTGGTTATATCTCCTTTAATATGTATCTTATTAAAAATGTTTATAAAACTTTTTCATAAACGATTCGAAAAACTCTCTTTTTTGTTCTATGGTGGTAGCAGGTATCTGCCGGTAAATGTACCGTGTCGGTTTTTTAGGGTTTTTTCGATTTTTTGCTGTTTGACCCCCAATTTTGACTTTTGATTCATGTTCAGCGGAAGTAAAAAACGCCAGAAACCTTAGTCCCACACCACCCACCACCCACACCCAGCACACGCCACTTTTTTTTGTGGACCTGTGTTATTAGAGATTTAAGCCGCATTTAATCGAAATTATTTTAAAATTATACTGCATCTAGTATACCATAAAAAGCAACAAACATCTGGTCAAGTGATTGCGATTACATAATTAGTGTCGAGTTATTTTACAGACCTCGCCGAACCACAAAAACCAAATGTAAAGTAACGTTTTCCCACAGCGGTTATACAATAAGGAAGTAATGACTATATCGAGACAATATTTTTCCTCTGTTATATGAATCGTATCTTGGACAAAGAAGACATCGTCGCTTATTATTCAGGAATTTCCTTTTATAGCCCGCCACTTCATTTTCATACACGTATAAACTTTCGCTGGATATTCCACGATCTTACTTTGCGCTTGAAATGAGCGATACATTTAAAACGGTGACAAGTCGGTGTTACTTGGTGTTGTACACTTAGTTTCAAAACTTTTTATTACGGTGGCTGATACGTAAATTCAGTCCAATATGATTCAAGTCTCATTAATGAACACAAACAAGCATTATTACAGATAAAAATTGATGAGAACATGAAAACTGACAACATCCGGGTCGAAAGAGGGATACGTCAAGGAGACACAATATCCCCTAAACTATTTACTTCAGCGATGGAAAATGTATTTAAGAGTTTGAATTGGCAGGACAAGGGGGTTAACATCGGTGGTCTACGTCTCAGCCACCTACGATTTGCGAATGACAGGAACTTAACAATGAGCTTCAAGAACTTCTTATTCTGCATTATAAGTTGTACTCTAAATGAAGCTATCTAAAACATAAACTATGAGTCCTCAAAATGTCGAGGGAAAGATTGCCAGCTAAATATAAGAAAACGTATTCGAGTACATATATTTAGGACACAAATTTTAATTAGGAAAAGAAAACCAATCTGCGGAAATCTCCATTAGAGTGAGTCTCTGCTGGGCAGCATTTGGAAGGAAGGAATAAATATATATTAAAATATCAAGATTTTCCTATAAGTCTCAAAAGGACAGGCTTTGAGACGTGTATGATGTCGGTTCTTACGTATGGTCTGGAGATGACAGCATTAACACGCAAATCGGCAAATAAAATCTAGGCAACACAAAGAGCAATGAAGGGAGCTATGATTGAAATAGGTCTAAGAAATAGATCCATACAGATAGACCCACCGTTTGGCGCTCAAGAGAGACAACAAGAGAAGTGGGGAGACCATAGAGACGATGGCAAGACATGAAGGGGTTTAAAAAAAGCCTACATCCAGGAGTGGATGAATAAAGGCTGAGAAAAAAGAAGAAAGATGATTTTAGGGACGTACGTACATAAAATCAATCCGATGTACCTGCATTGTCATTAAAAGAGGTAATTTTATAAATAATTGTCTTTTAGATAATTCAAAAGATGAGCCTTAAACTCTCCTTTTAATTATGGATGTCTATTTTTCTCTGAGTTGTTCATATGGTAATGAAAACATTGATTTAGTCCCACACCGTTGTTCTCGAGGTATCTAAGGTTTTTGACCTAAATATACTTCATTCCTACGTTCATTCAACTAAACTTTGCTCTTAGCTATCAGCTATTGTAAATGGTCACTCTTCTGGCATTTAATAAATCAATTCTGGGGTACCCAAGGGAACTAAGACACGCACCAAAAATCTTGTTTGGTTTAACGTCCCAAAAACACAATAATGTTCGCTGTCACGAAAATGTCTGCCAATGCTCATCCTTTATTTAGGACCTAAGTTCTCCATAACAATTTATTTTTTTTTTGGCGTTATCTTTAAGTATGGCCTTAACGGGCACAAACATAGTTTATTCTTAGCCACAAAAGCATCGCAAAAGCTCGGATTTCTTTTTCTAGCCAGAAAGTATTCCGCCCATTCTAATCTGTTAACTCTCGATTCATCTCAAATCAGACACTCCATTAAAAGCTGTTTTCATGTCTGTGAAATGACGTCTTCCACAACTCTTAACATTTTTTATTCCATCCAAAGAAGAGCCCTACCCTTTATTAATGGACTCCACGATAATAAAAAAGCTTTTTTTTCTTGACCATCAAGCTGTCGGGAACCTGTTGCTATTTTATAGGCATTTTTACGGTTTAAGCTTCAAGAAATGAGCCAATATAATTTTTCCTTTAGCGGCTTTCAATAAGGAAACACAAAGTGTCACTTTCATGCATCCCTGTACCCTTATCTAGAGAAGCCCCAAACTTCCCACTTTCTTTGACCCTAGGATAACGTTGAAGCAAGGAATAAGAAGAAGGAGGCAACGTTATATTATGAAGTAAGTTTAAAACTAACGTTCTTTTTACAATATACCATAAGAAATTAAAAAAACATATTTTTTCGATTGGTCGACCATTAACTGTTTTTAGCCGCGTTTAAAAATAAGGATGACCTGAATTGTTAGTCACCCGGTATTCTAAGTAGCTCTCAAGCTTATTCCTACTTTGCGTCGTTATTAATGTCCACTTTCGTATAAACAGTGCTCGAAAGAATGCACCGGGAGTAATAGCTGCTTTCTTAATAAATTTATGGACGCGCTTGTGACAAGCTAAATCAGGAAAATGTTGTAAAGTGCCTGTAAAAGTAAGACAAAGATTGAGAAGAAAAACAACGCAGTATACTATAACAATGAATTTTTAATGTCTGTGACAACAAGTTCTAAGAATATAAGCAAGTTAAAAAGCTGTTTGTTTTTGTCTAATTACATAAATAATAATTAAACATGCTTATTATTATATTAGTTGGTGTAAACCGTGCTCATTTACAAATGGACCTCCGAAAATTTTTAGTTGAAAACTGAAACTCTCTGGGCAGTTTATTCTTTTTACTCTTTTAAATACAGTATTCTGTTTATTTGTATTATAATTTAGATCCAACGATGTAGACTTTTGAGACGTAATAGCCTTATTAATACAGTGTTTGACTAACTATTCACTTATGGTCCATTAATCACGTGAGGCTCAAAAGAGTGGGGAGGGGGTTCTACAAAAATCACGAAATATAACAAGGAGGAAGGGGGGAGGGGGTGTAATGAGATATCACGTGTATTTATTTTGTCGTTGAATGCGCAATTTCTAAACAACCGAAAAGCGCCGTGTGAGCTCGACTCGCCGTTGCCAGGCAACGATTCCCCATTTTTATTCTCTTCCTTGATTTTCCAAAATTAAATTAGAATATACTCACCTGATATTAGGGATAATATTTTAAAAATTTTAAGGTACTTTGTACTAAAAAAATACACCTGATCTCGGGTAGGGAAGGGGGGTGATTAGTCTTAAACCTCACCAACAGGGGGGGGTTAAAAAAATAATAAAAAACGTGATTAATGGACAACCTCTTATAATAATTAATGTTTAATTACATTTTAGGAAAACGCCGTTATAATCATTTCTAATTCATTGTTTACCTAGAAATTACAAAATAGTTTCATTTTTAAAACCAAAAAAATCCCATAGACGTTAAAAAAAATAAATTATTAACAAATAGGTGTATATTTAAATTTTTAACAACACAAAGAACACACTACTTAAAATAATAATATATGAACTGGTTGTTATAAAAGGGCGATGTATATTTTGTTAAAAGATTGTTAAAATATTTTTTGTCATTTAAAAAATTTGTTTTTTTTTTAATTTCGATCATCTCCATAAACTCTCTGTTTTTTTGGTTTGGCTCTGTTTTGAGTATTTTCGTTTCATAATAATTGAAATTATGTCCCTTTGCGTTTTCGTTTTTGGTTAGGGCTGTTGCATTTTGTGTGTCGTATTTGTGACTTAATAGCCTATTTTAAATCGGTTTTGGCCATGGATACCCGGGCAATCCTTACACGAAATGATATATGATTTTCCTTTTTTCTGTATTTTGTTGTTTTTGTTTTACGTCTACTGAAGTTTTTTGATAAAAGGTTTAAAGCTTTGTGACAAATTCCTATATTATGTCTTTTAAAAACTTTAGTAGACAAAAACACCAAAAAACAAAAAAATATATATTAAATTCTGTGTTAGGATTGCACCTGTGTATACATCGGTCAAATAACGCAGTTTTTGAAAAATAGGCTAAAAAGCGAAAAATACGACAAAATTAACCCCTAACAACACGCGAAGGGACATAATTTCAATTAAATAAAAAAATTAAAACCCAAAAAAAAAAAGGGTTTATGAATGATCGAAATTGAAAAAAACCCAAATTTCATAAATGACAGAAAAGATATCAACAATCTTAACAAAATATACATTGTACAAAAATCAGTTCATGTTTTATTATTATTATTATAAGTAGTCTGTTCTTTGTGTTGTTGAAAATGTAAATATACACCTATTTATTAAAATGATCGAAACCTTAATAATAAAGAATTAAAAACATAGGGTTTTCAAATTCCTACCAGACTAAAACGAAAAAACCAAAAAGGAAAAAAAAAAAAAAATTTATATATATATATATATATATATATATATATATATATATATATATATATATATATATTATATATATATATATATATATATATATATATATATATATATATATATATATATATATATATATATATATATATATATATATATATATTTGATATTAAATCAAGAAGTGATGAATACTTAAAGCAAAAACTCAAATTGTCATAATAATTTTGATTTAAAAAAATAATGTTCAGACATGTAACGACGCCTATGTTGCATAAAGGATGTTTCTTTTACTTAAGCATCTCCAAGCATGCAAAGGCGCGAGGCAACTTAACGAATGTTTTCCAACCCTTATATTGACAGCATCTATATAAATAGTTGTAGATAATGCAGATTACACATACGAATTGCCTTCTTGCATGCTATTTCAGGCTTGTACTCAACATTAAAATTTTGTTTACATGTGTATGCGTTTTATACAAGGTGTAGCAGTGTCAAATAATATTTCACTTCGCAAGCAAGCAATATTTTGTTTTGTTTTATTATACCTGGATATAAAATATTTAACACAGCTGTGTGTAACAAACTGTTGCATTATTTATAAATATTGCTTAGAAGTTTTAAAAAAATTACAAAACAAAAATTTAGTAGCAGCGATTCCAAAGTATTATATACAGGGTGCCTAAAAAATGTGAATATTTAACTCTTGAAAATTAAAGCTGGGAAAGAGCAAATTTAAAGAGCATCAAAATTAATTTCCTAAAGCAACTTGGATAGATGCTACAAGTTACTCACAAAAGTAACTTGAGAAGTATAAAAGAAGGTATATTTTTTAAAACTGTGAGACTGTTTTAGTAACTATACATTACATCCATAAATGTACATATTTAAACTTTAAGCATGTGCTTAATTTGCGCTTTTTAATGTTGCTGTTTTAAAATGTTTTATTTGCAAAATTTACTGTTTTGCAGATCCACATCTAACAGTTCTTAATTTCTCTATTATTATGAATAAATGACAGGGTTTTAAACGTATAATATTGATAAATATCTACTAAAAAAAAATCTGTAATAATAATGGTTATAAAACCATACCAGGCCACGAGGGCCACCCAGATAACAAAGAGGCCGACGACCTAGCCAAAAGAAGATCAGTCATGGAAAGGATAGGCCCTGAGCGATTCTGTGGAATCTCGGCAGGTCTCTTTAAAGCATTTATTAAGAGCTGGGTAGAGAGAGTTTCGTGGTGGTACAAACACAAAATAAGGAAAGCAGCATTTAGACCTGCTGGCCAAGTCTACCTCGGACCTACTGAGCCACAGTCGTAAGGTCGTAAGGATAACGGTAGGTCGACTAACAGGAGATTGCAAACTCAATAAGCACCTGAAAAGAATAGGTCTGGTGGAGGATACCCTGTGTAGGTTCTGCCAGGATGCTGAAGAAACAGCCGTACATGTGTGGTACCACTGCGAAGCACTATGTAGGCTTAGGTTTACTAGGCTTGGTGAGGAAAAATCAAAACCGGCAAGATATATGGAGTGGCCAGTGTCAAGACTCTGGAGTCTAGTTAAGAAGACGGGCCTGGACAAGGTACTCTAAAGAACGATAGGAGAAACCACAATAAATCTGGTAAGGTTGCAGTGGTGGAGGTCATTTTTGCCATCTCCGCTCGAATAATATAATCTAATCTAATAACATACAACGGTTTTATTTAAAAATTTAATAGAAAAAAACCACACCGCTGAAACTTTTAATATAATTTAGTATCTAAAAGAACTATTATGCTGGTGGTTTTATTTATAAATAGGACTCACCTCAAACAAACCTAAACTTGTTATGCTAAAGGTAGAATCTCTTCTACATTCAAAATATTGCAAGTCTCAAAAATTTTATTTTTTACCTTTTTGGGATTTTACTAGTACCACATTTAAAATATTTTAAAATAAATCATTTTGAAAACTAGTAGATTGATTCTAAACAAAAATATTTACTAAATTCTGAGAAAGATCTTTTATAAAATCGTGTTCATTGAGTCCCAATACCTGGGAGCGAGGTATAGCCTCTTCAAAGATTAACATTTAATTAAACAGGCTTACTGGTTGTCTAATTCTAGAGAAATAAATTATGTTAAAATAACTTTTATTAAGTTCTTTGTTAGCATTATCATATTCTGTAAAATAAACCCAAACCTCACTGTTTTATCTCGAATAATTCTAAATATCTGCCGTATGCCGTATATCATCAATAAATTAATAAGGTATGCAGTTTTCTTTGACAACGATATTTGGAGAAAGATATAAGAAAATTATAAATATTAGAAAAAATATCTAGAAAAAAGTTAGGATAAACGGTTGAATGAAGATTTTCCATTCCAGATTACAATAAGATTCAAGTTAAATATCCCCTTTACGAAAAAAAGCAGATGAGTCATGATGAAAGTTATTAATCGTACTATTAGTAACGATGCAATAGTTAACTGGGCATTAAGAAAAAATAAAAATGTTCCAGTATAGCTAAGGATGATATTACCGATAAAGATTTTTTTTAGGGGGGAAACCACCTAGGTTATTCACCAAAGCCGGGGCATTACAGAAAAATACGGGGTATTATTAAGAAATGGGGTATTGGGAATCGGGGTTTTTGGGAAACATGGTGTATTAAAAGGCAATAGGGGATTACAAGGAAATACAAGGCAATATGGGGAAATGGGGGGTATTATTTACAAATCTATGTATTATTGGGCAATATTTCCCTTTAAAAATTTTTAAATTTAGTCGGCTCCCCTAAGAACGGATACGAAGGTTCACGATTAAATACACGTTTTGCCAGACATCTTTCCCCGGATTGTGGCCCAAGCATATAATATTTTTTTTTAAAAATTTTTGGGAAAATCAACCTTTTGCTGTTCTTGTAAAGGGGGTTTATTCTCACGTGACAAAATCAAACCCTGCGCGCATTTTTGTGAAACTATTGGGCAATGGTAATTTATGAGATTATAAAATAACAAGGGTTAGTAAACTTATGTGTAATAATAATTTAAAAAAATTTTAAATAATAAATTATTAAATTTTGAAGCTTACATTTAAAACTCAATATTTAAATAATAAAAAAAATTTTTCAATGTATACATATTGTCCTAATAAATATAAAAAAGGTTAAATTTAAATATTTATATTTAAAATTGGTTCTTAATAAAAAAATTTTCCTTGCTTTTCTAATTAAGTTTTTTTTAATTACTTTGGGGGAGTAACTTTATTTTTTTGCGAAAAAAAAATTTTTTTTCATTTTGCGTCAACTCTTTTAACTATATAATTAAAAAAATTCATTATAACAAGCCGTAAATCACAATTTTTACAAAAAAGGACTATTTGTCAATTTTTACTAGTGGGGCCCTATATAGGGGGTTATTTTAACCATTTTTTTCTCAAAACACTAATTTTCGGGGCGAAATCGCTAACAAAACCGGTTCAAAAAATTTATAACTTTTTTGTTGTCAGTTAATTTTGGATCCATTTGAAGAAAATTTAAATATGAAAAACGAATTTATACCATTTGGTACGGAGTTTTTTTTTAACGTGGATAAAAAAACAAAATAAACAAAGTAAAAAATAATTTTCTCAGCATGACAAATTTTGTGAAAAATGTCAAAAACGAAATTAGCTGTAGAGACAAAAACCGGTGATGTTAGCTAAATGGTAGTCAATGTTGAAAAAAATTTTTCGATGCACCCGTTCTTTCTCCAGCAATTCTCTGTTAATGAGAACAAAAAAAAGAAATAAATATAATTTAAGAAAGAAATCTCAACTTTTTGGGTGATATAATGCTAAACAAAGCATACAGAGCAAAAAACATGACATAGAGTTTAGGTAAAGTTGAACATTAATGGGTAGTCCATTTCTTAAAAAAATAAATGGAAAAAGGGAATTATTACCAAAAACGAATGTTAGTACTGAAGAAAAATCAGATCAATTAAAAAAAAAATTTGGTTTAAAAAAAAAGGTGACGTTACAAGTTCGAGTAAGGGGAAAAAGGGGGGTGTTTCAATGTTTTTTTGTCGATTGTCTGGTGTTGGCGAAACGTCAAGTCAACCAGACAAACGACCCGGCCAACCCCAAAAAAAAACATTTTAAAAATGGGAAAATCTTTTTCAGAACAGGAAGAGAAAAACTCCAGGGGAAGATACAAAACGATATTGACAACAAAGTAAAAATCGTTTATTGTATTTTTTTAATTTTTTTTTTTTTTCCTTCTATTACATATTTATACAAAACTTGAATGATTTTTGAAAAAAAGCACCTTTAATAGATATCTTTTTTGGAAAAAATTAAATTATTTTTAAAAATAGAGAACACCTTGGGGAATGGTGGTTAACAGATAAACAGTGGTTTTTAGAAGAGGGGGCTTAAGAGAAAAAAAAAAGTTTTTTTTAAAATTTTTTTAAACCCGATTTTTAAGAAAAAAGGGGATAGGCAAAAAATGGGGTTTTTCATAATTTTTTTAGAAAAATTACTTATTCAGTTTTAATGTTTTATTAATTTAATTATAGATTCTAGCTGGTTAGTTCTAAATCCTTTACTTTGATTTTTTTTTTCTTTTTGAAATATAATAAGATTATATTTATGCAACAGTTTTAAAGCCCCTTTTTTTTTTTTCAATATTTTAGTTTTTTTTATAAAAAGATTTTTTGACGTTATTTTTTAAAAAATTTTTTTAAAAAAAATTTATATAAGACAAACTATCAGTTTGAAAATTTTTTAAAAAATATCTCAAAAAAAGGGGTTGTTGTAAAATTCTTGATTAAATGTTATACAAGGGGGCAATAAACCCCCTGGGTGGTAACCCTGCCCCCCCCAACTTTAAAATTTCAAATGATCCCCTTTTTTTAATAAACAAATCAAATGTCTCACTATAGATCCATCAGCCAAAAATTTTTTTTTGGGTTTATATAGGTATTTTTTTTTCCATAATCAAAAATGAATTTTAATTTTTTTTAATTTCTACTTGTCACCGGAAAAAAAAATTTCATAAAGATTTTTAATTTGAAAAGTAAAAAAAACTTTTTTTTTCGTTTGACTAAAGATTTGAAGGTCATATTTTTTTTAATATTTTTATTTTTTTCTTCGTTCCCCTCAAAAATAATAAAATTTTAAAAAAAAACTCAAAAAAATAATTTTTTTTTTAAATTTTTTTAAAATAATTAACCACTAGAATATATTTATCATTACTTTGGTTTTTTTTTTTAAATGTTCTATTTGTCATCGGATTTAAAATTCTTGTTTTTTTTTAAATTTTTAAAAAAACATAAACATAGGCGATCAAATTTTTTTAATTGTTCTTTTTTTTATGTTTACAAGAAAAAAAAAAAAAAGATTGGAAAATTTTGGATGCCCCTCAAATTTGGCCAATAAAAATTTTAAATTTTTTTTAGTTTTCAATTGAAAAAACAATGAATGGTTTTTTTCAATCATTTTAATTTTTTTCAAATTAATAAAAGTGCTTATGATTTTTTGCCCAAATAGTGGCCCCCCTTTTGTTAATTACCTTTTGTTTTTAATAGTGGAAAAAAAAAACATAAAAAAAAATATTTTTTAAAAAACTAATTTATTCCATAAATGTTAAAAGGTTCCTTTTTTCCCCAAATATAATGTATTTTTATCTAATAAAAAAATAGCATTTAATTAAAAAGTCCTTTACAATTATGTTATTTCATCCAAGTACTAAAAAAAAATTTGTGAAGATGAATACTACTTAAGGGGAACCTTTCATTTTTTGTGTCACAAAATGGGGAAGTACTTTTTTTAAAAAAAGATGGAGGCCCAAAAAGGTTTATCATGGATTGAAGTATCGTGATTCTAGTGTCCCCTCCTGCATAGCATTTTGTCAAAATAGAATTTTCCCCTTTACTTTTCGATAAATTTGCATTAAAAGGTTTTAAATTAAACCCGGGGAAAAAGAGACAATTATGGGGGGGAAAAAGGGGCAAAGGAGGAAAATGAGGAAAATCTAGGACTTATGGGGGAAAAATATAGGAATTATGGGGAAATATAAAGGCATTATGGGGAAATATATGGGAATTTGTAAAATTTTGGCAATACGGGGGGAATTATAAATATAGGGGGAAAATTTAGTAAATAATTCCCCCCAAAACTTTTTGTTCAAAAAAACGGGGTGGTTTCCCCCGCATTTTTATCTATCGTTTTTAAAACCAAATTTTCATTTTGAAAACTGGGGTAAAAACATGATAATCTTTTCAAAACTTCTGAACAGCGGGCGAAAGAAAACATACTAATAAGAGTAAAAAATATCCAATAAACTTTTTCACAGTACTGACACAACCAAAACTTTATTTATTTTCCCAAAATGATAAAACAATGTATGTGTTTCAAATTTAATAGTTTATTGTTATTTATTCTTTCTTAATAAAACTGCATTTTTTTATTTATGTAAATGTGTGTTAAAAACAAACTTTAATTATCCAAGTAATAAAAATATACAAAAAAAAAAAAACAATTCTTAGATGTATAAATCTAATACTGCAGGTCTAATTCTTCTGCTTAATTGGGGAAAAACTTTTGAAGTGACTTTCTCGGGGTCAAAATAGATTTTCCGTCTGTTCGGCATATTGAAAAAAACAGAATAAAAGTTAGTTTTTTTGTGTTTGTTAAAGTCTCGTCGGTCGGTAAATAACCCCATCGGGGTTACTGTTACAATTTTGGAGACACAGACAACTGTCACCTTAGCAAATGGGTATTTTGATGCAGGATTTTAAATTGAATAAGAATGGACCCTTTTATTCTTCATATGCAGAATAATTTTTCAGGTTTTCTTAAAATACCTTGGTTTTATACGTAATTGTGCAAAAAGTTTGGCTCTTGGTATATTTTTATCTTATTTTAGAATTGTGACTTTGTGAGTTAATATTTACTTTAGCATCTACCATAATAGATAGTTTGCTGTGAGGGAAGGACCATGATAATGACAGAAAAGTGAAATTTTAGTAATTTCAGCTAGTGTGTGATCGAATATTACAAACTATGATTTACTAAAACTATTTATTTTCTGAATGCTGCAATGTCTCCACGGCGTGCGTAGTAGTTTAACTATATGCTACAACTGCTGTATCATCAGCAAATTGCACCACATAGACGTTTTGGTAGGATTAGGATCCGAGCAACAGATATGCCACAGCCCTACTTCACTACAAGCCGTGAACAACCACTTGGCCCCCGGGAACCGGCAAGAGATTCAGATCGGTTTCCCTCGAGCGCGATGAGCGTAATCCGGGTATCGAGGCGCGTATTTTAAATTCATTTTAAGGCTCAATTCAAAGATCGCGTAAATAGTATTGATATTTCCATTAAAATAATTAAATCAGTATAATAATTAAAAAAAATAAATATATTTATATAATATTTAAACTCTAAAACAAATTAATTTATGTGCATAGGTCAAGGCAAAAAGAACATGATGCTGTTGTAAAAGGAAACAAGTGTAATTTAACATTTGGTTAGTAATTGTATTTAGTTTTAGTTTTGTTTATTTATTTATTAAATGTGTCTAGTTTCCTTTTTTTTTTTTTGACTCAGCCTTTTCCGATTTTTTCTGTAAGCATTTTTGTTATTTCTTTTTTAACATAATTATTTAAAAGAATGTTTGAAAATATAAAAGGCACACCCTAATGAACATATTTTTTGTTCTCGTTACCACAAATACATTGCGAGCATAAATCATTAAAGCCTTCATGTTGTCTAGTGCTTAAATTAGTTAGATCACACAGGATAGCTTTTTGATTTTCCTTTTTTAAAGGAAGTCACTCTAAATATCAGGGTCATTAATAATTTTCTAAAAAATCGCGCACATATGGAACAGAACGTCTTTAACAATTTCTGTTGGGAAACCCTTTTTAAACCCCGCCACGTTGTAGACAATCAAAGTATTCGTCGTCAATTAGGTTTCCCTTACTTTCAACAAGAAAAGAAACACAGATGTTACAATTATTATTTTTTTTTACAATTTTGTGGGCAGCATAACCGGCTATATAAATTTGTACCTATTTGTCAATTTCATATTCATTTAGGTATTCAGTTTCAAGTAAAAAAAAAAATTTTTTCAGTGTAATTATTTTGAGGTATTGTCCAATCAAGATCATTTTCCTGGATACAGCTGTCTCCCTGTTTTTTAATCTCAGCTAAAAGAGAAATTACCATCAGCAGCGCTTCTAAATATATGTTTGAGTCTAATTTTTCTCAGCATTTAAAATATCATCAAAGCTAACATTGTAATTACAACCTCCGAGAAGTCTGTATTCAAATCTTTTTTCTAACTTTCGTAGTAAATTTACCTGGTAAAAAATACGACAAATCAAATTTTGAAAATGAATAGTCAATTATTTCTAGTAAAACAGAGGTACTATGGCAAAGTGCAGAATAGGTGTCGTTTGTAAAAGGGGACCATTATTGTTTTCAAGTTTATGCCAAGCTTTCAGCAGGACTTTTCGGGGAAAAAGGGACTGTTTTGAGAAGTAATGTGGTAAATTTGGAAAAATACTAGGCACTGCATTTAACTTTAGTCTAGTTTTGGTAGGTACCTTTTTTCATTGACCCATCTGGCAAGCGATAATCATCCTCTCTAATAATGTCACTTTCTACAAAATGCTTAGCGCAAACCACAGAATATTTTGAGGGTGACCATGACTGTCTAGGAATATTCCTAAGCCAATGGGCTTTAAGGTTTTCGTCCTTTGGAAAGGGTGAAAACAGATACAGCTGGGTTTTCCTGCATCAAGAGAAGTTTTTTAATTGGATTTGCACCCAGGCACACAACAAGGACTTGGAGGAAAATAATAATAACAGTAACTAAATAGTATCCCAATAAGCAGCACCAAGTACCTATGCAACGCAATAACAAAAATCAAAACGAACGACAAAATTCCAAAATGTATACCTACGTACTTACGGTAATTTCCCAAAGCTAATATTTGTTACTGTTTTTTAAAAAATAACTAAAAAAATACCCTTTAAAATTAAAGCCAAACACGAATCATTAAAACACACTTTCAATTTTAATTATTTTAAAAAGCACCACCACAAAAAGTCAAGTTCATTTGCCATATTACTTTAAGTCTTTATAACACGGCACTTTGCACCCGCAGATATTCTTGTTTTACGCAATGTCTGCGGAAAAAAACTGTCCCGTCACTCATTTTACACAGTAAGACCTTTTGGTTTAGTCTTTATCTTAACAATATTTTTTCTTTCAAAAAAGTTGATTTATTCACAATAACACAACAGAGAAACAGGTCATTCAACGTAAATCATATGACTAAACGTGTGTCGCTAGTAGTGATGGGATAATTCGAATTAAAAATAATCGATAATCCGATTATTGAAATAATCGCTATCATGCGATTATTCAGAATTAATTTGAATTACGAAAAATAACCTGATTCCACAGAATTGATTACGCGTCGCGAAAAAAATAAATAATAACATGTTATAACGAATAAAATTTAGTTTTTTAATGATAAAATATATATTTATGTAAATAGGGAGCACAACTTAATTATAAAAAAAGCAAATTTTCACTTACCGGGCCCACGGCTGATTTTATTGAAATTTTGTATACCGGGGTTTTTTGGGGAGCTGATCACGAATCTAAAGACATATTTTGTCGGACTCTGCTAGCCCCACTCAACCTAACCTCACACCTGCACAAACTCCTAAAATTCCTCCTTCTTAAAACTGATTACACCCAAAATGGAAGATTTTATGGTAATATACTTATTATTTTATACGATAAATTTAATTTTACCTTTATTTAACAACTATTTTTAATAAAAAAGCACAATAAGCGCTTCCAAAAGATAATATTTTTTCTTTTATAAATGTCAACAAAATTGTCAGGTATTTTAGACAATTTTATGTTGTTTTTCTAGGGACCCCAAAAAAAATTGAATGCGCTTATTTTTTTTAAAATTTAAAACGCAAAAAATAAAAATAATTAAAATTTATAAAGTAGGCCATTTAATTGTTTCCGGGTCCCTGGCGTACCAACATAAAACAGTTTAAAATCTCTAGACAATTTTGTTGACATTTATATAAAAGTAAAAATAATATTTTGGGAAGAGCTTTTTTCTTTATAAAAAAATTTGTTAAATGAAGGTGAAATTTAATTTATCTTATAAAAAATAAATTATGAATATTTTTTTCTTTGGATTGACCAATTAGTAATTGGTGCGATTCTGAAAAATTGTAAAGTAACTTAAGAATTCTGTTAGATAGGAATGGTAAAAATTGTAAAAATAGTTGAAAGGGGAAAGGAAAGTTTTTAGTTAAAAATCTTCTTATTTCTAAACGCCTCACATAAGGAAAAACAGCATTTATGACTAAAGGCCTTGTTTGGTATATACTACATATCAGGTAACCAAATAAGTTCGTGCGGTTTTTGGTAGAAAAATATAAATTTTTATTGAGAAACAATAAGACACTATTTATTAGTCGAAGTATTTACCATCACACTCAATGACCTTTTGCCAATGTGGAACCAATTTTTGTATGCCGGTATTGTAGAACTCCCCGGATTTTTAATGATCCAACGCTCACAGAAAGGCTTCCTCTTCTTGCCCACCGTTGAGCTGTAGAGGATCTGTCGGTCTTCTATAGGTATTTTTACGGCTTCTGTTCAGAGGAGTTGGCCAGTATAATTCCTTCTCTGGCAGCTCCCAACAGAGCAACACGTAGTGCAACTTTATGCATCCTTTTACAGTTCAGTTAGAGAGGCCCCGAACTTCCCGCTTTCTTCGTTCCTTCATCCCTAGAGTGTCAAGACTATGGAACCTGCTGCCCGCAGAAGTTTTTCCTTCTCCTCCCAATCTCCAAAAATTTAAGTCCCGTGTGAACAAACTCCCTCTCACCACACTGAAGCATCAGCCTTCGTGGATTGTCCCAAGATTAAAAAAAAAAAAATTGGAGTCAAAAAATTTGCGGACTGCATTTATTACACCATCTCGAGTGGTAAACTGTCGGTGCTCCATACAGTTGTCAAGAGACAAAAAAAGGTGACAATCACTTGGTGAAATGTCGGGAGAATATGGCGGGTGTGGTAACGTTTCCCAGCCGAGCTCAGAATTTTTTCTCGGGTGACTCTTGCGGTATGAGGCTTGGCGTTTTCCTGCAAGAATATCACTTTCTTCCGATTGATAAAAAAAGGCTTTTTCTAGATGAGTCCAGTGATGGTTTGACCCCTTTTTAAAAACTCATAATGGACAATTCCAGTTGCTGTCCACCAAACACACAACAAAACCTTGTTTGGGTGCAAGGAAGCCTTGGGCGTTTGTGGTACCGAATCAGTAGGCGACAACCGAATCAATAACCGAATAATAAATGGTTCATTAGTTTTGCGTGAAATGTTTGCTGAACAAATGGTAAGACGATTTAATTTGTTATTATTTGTCAATTCATGTGAGACCCCTTTGCTTAACTTCCACATCTTTCCTAGCTGATAAAGATGCAACCGAATAGTTGCAGGGCTCACATTAAACATTTCTGCAAATTCTTGGCACGTTGTCCTGGAATTTGCGTTCACAACCTGTCGAAGATCCTCGTTGTTCATGATTTTTGGTCATCCTGAGCGCGGTTTATCGCTCAAACTGAGATCTCCCGAAGAAAATTTTTTGAACCACTTTTGTGCTGTTCGATCATTAACGGCATCATCTCCGAATGCGGTAGATATTTTTCGCACCGCCGCTGCAGCTTTTGTACCAAGTTTGGTCGCCATTTTCAATTATTAAAAATAGGAATGTAACAATTTTCAGCAACTTTTTATGTGTTTGAGAAAAGAAGGATTCATACTAAAGTGACAGCAGGTTAGAAACAATCGCTATCGATCAACAACATAAACAATATCCATGGCAATGTACGATATACAGCAACCGCACGAACTTATTTGGTTACCTGATATAATGGTTAACCCACTATATAAGAAAACTTTCTTTAAATAACAAGTTAAAACTCTAAGTTCTCATACTCATTTTTGCTTAGAAAATATTTTCTTGCTAAAGTCACCTTTCATATATAATATTAAAACCATTACCACGCCATGTTCAGAGCAATTTTTATTTTATTAACCGGATACTGGACATTCGAAATAACGAGTATTGAAAATCGATTAAGGGAATGATACATGTAAACACGAATTGTGCCCGGTGAATTGCATTTTAATAAAATTCGTTATGTCAATGGGCAATATCTGTTCGACATCCATACATATTCGTGTACATGGATAATTGTGCATACTTAATACCGAACACTCTTTTTATCCATAAATTAAAGTGGTTTTAAATGTTAAGGTAGCCATAATTTTTACTCACCCAGTTTGTACAACTATTTTAATAAAAAAAGTCGATTTTTCATTAAGTGTTTTAAGCTATTTTTAGGAAAAAAATGTCATTTTCTTATATATAGTATTAATTATAACTTCCGAATCCAACTAATTCTGTTAAACTAGTATTAGACATGCAATGCAATGCAATATTAATTGCACAATAAAATTGCTTCGCCAACAATTGTATCTAATGCAACTTCATAATTTTTTTTTTAAACATTGATCCTGAAAAGCTTAAAAAAACGTATCTTATCTTATAAAACTTAGTAAACTGACCTGGAAACTTAGGGTTAGGATGTTCTCTTAAAATATCCAACCTTCGCTAAAATAATGTCACAACTTAAAAATGCAAAGTATCGAAAAAAAAGGCGTTTAAAATTAGTTCAAACACTTCTTGTGTTTTAATTCAAAAACCATTAAAATGAGCACAATAAGTTGATGAGCAATTTTCAAAGGTTTTTAAAGCTCTACAAAATAGGAAATTAGGTATTCTGAAAATATGATTTTTTTAAGTTGTAACACTACTGGACAAAAAACCAAGTTTTGGCACTATAAGAGTAATATATTATCTAGTTTAAAAATACTGTAGGAACATAAAAAATTACGTCACAGCATGCCATATGTCCACTTTTATTGGCAAATTTACAAATGGTTTTAAATTAATACAATACATATACTGTTATTAAGACACCTACGGTGCGTTAGTAATCATATTAATAATACTACTAATAATAATAATATTAACAAATGCCTTTAGTATTCGTTAATTTAATAATTTATTATACTGCATATAAATAAAAAATAAAAATAAGGGCGGTATCTAATTTCACTGCTCATATAACCACCATAATTCAAAAAAGTAACATAAAAATTTAATTTAAAAGAAAAGAATTTTTTTTATGTAATTCATGAAACGTTTAAAGTGGGTTAAAAAGATTGTAAAAAAATGTAAAAAACAAAAGCATTGAGTATTATGAAAGACATAAATTAAAAATAACATAACAAAGAGAGTACAAAAAAATAAATTAAAAAAAAAACAAATGTGTAAAAGGTAACCACAACTAACCAAAACTATAGAACATATTTACAATTAAGGCTATCCTTATCTACTGGAAGTAAAGCAGGCCAATAGACCACATCAAAGTAACTTAAATGGGACAAAATAAGGGAATTACACAAATCAGATTAATAGCTGTATCAAAAATATCCCTATGCATATACAACAGCTTAAGCTTACTATAGGTTCTTTATATTAACTTAGAAAAATAGGAAGAAAAACGCAGGACCGAATCCATAATTATACCATGATTTTTACAAGTCTGGGAAGGCTCTAAAACTATATTATTAAGGAAGATCTTAAACAATGGATGCTAAATGATGGCCTTTTTAGATTTACCAAAAAAGACTATCAGTTAAGTCTTCGCTTTATTTAAAACTAACCTCTGAGCTCTCGACACTTGGCTCATAATCACTGTTAATCTTTTGACCAGTGACTGATCGTAAACTGTCCTGAAATAATAATTAAAAATATACGGACTTGTGACACTTTATAAATATAGTTAAACAACCACCTTGCACAACTTGATATATGTGACACTTGATATATGTTTGTTACGTCATTGATTTCGGTTAATGTTTTAATGACGAGGGGGAAGAACCAGCCTACCATATACTGTGCGAATGTGAAGCGTTGCTTCACAAAAGACAGGCATTATTTGGGCAACCAAAAATGAGCCCACAGGAATATATCAACCAACCAGTCTCGGGGTTATACAGACTTGTAAAAGGAACAGGACTAATGGAAGAATTGGTATAAAAGAAAATGGGAGATTAGGCACAAAAAGCCCAATAGGCTGCGCTGCCTCTGGTAGTGAATCAAGATGGCTACCAGGGAAGAAGAAGAAGAATGACAGTAATGTCACCCGATCACAAATACTAAAAATATAGACGTTTCTCAGTTTTTTTTGAGTAATGAAACCATTGGAGCAGAGGTGCGTTATCATAAAATTTCAAGTAAAAGGCAACACAATTAAAAGACCCAAAACAACAGCCAATTCAAATATTTGAATACTCGGAAGTAGACAATTAAAATTGCCGCAATTCGGTTAAAAGTTGTCTAGTCTAAAACTACCTTTAGAATATTTCTTGTCGGATATGTACTTTCCAGCAATAATATTAAGTAAGAAATCCTTTCCTTAATATCCAATAGCTCTTCATCAATTTTAATGGACACAATTAGCGAAGGCTATGTGCTTTTATAAAGTGAGATCGGGTAAATCGTGTTTTTATTGTATGTTTTCCCGCAACATTAACTTATTGATTATTATTTCATCATTTTTATGTTTCCCGCGTGACGTGCCTTCGACTTTTTAATTTTCGCCACCCAACATCCGTGCTGGTCTTTGACCTCCCCTCAGTTTTCCCAAAGGGGCCGTAGTCGTTTTATTTCATTTTCCAGCTTCCTTCGAAGTAATCATAACACACAATCGTCGATAATTTGTCGAACAAAATGCGCTCTTTCGAGATTTAGGATTAATGTTCTTCGGCGACTGCCACCAGATGGTGCTGGGCGTCGTAAATGTGTGACGTCACTAGTCTACGATAAAAAGCTGATTTACACTTTAACCCATGCGATTTAGAGGGTGTTCCGAGGGTCGTTATGAAATGAGAAATATTACCTGAACATAAGGATGTATGCTGATTATGTTTTGTCGAAATGTACTTTAAAAAACACTCTATTACGGTTAACAAGAAACAGTAAAATGCGTTCTTAATAAGCTATTATCTGAATTTTAAACAAAACTTTCTGTCATAAGTAAAAAATAAAAAATGTTTTTCACATTATCAAAAAAACATGACAATGTTTAATATCGTGTTAAAATAAGAAACAAACATTTTTTTTGTTGCAGACCTTGGTTGTTTATAAGTAGGGTATGATAAATGATACTTTTTTCGCGGCAGCGAACATGATTATATTTTTGAGTCATTAAATCGGTCAATATTTATGTGCCCGACAAAATAATAATTAAAAAGTGTTGCGAAAAATTTGGTCGTAGAAAATAATACCTGTTGGATGTTAGTTTTGTTTCCAAACAGTCGTATCTTTCCCGAACGGTGCTTAAACTCTAAAATAATGCTAAAAGCTTTTTTACTTACTGTGTGAATGGACACAAAAAATACTCGGTCATGTTAACTCACCTGCAAAAAAGAAAAAAACAATATTAATAATTCAAAAAGACAACAGAGTGTAGCTGGAAAAAACTCATAAACGTTACTTTTAAAAAGACTTAAAAGAATGCAGTACTTTTAAAAATTTATCTACATTGTAAATGGGTACGAGGTCTGGATTTTTGCATTTTCATAAAGCGGAAAACCCCATACTTTAACTTTAAATCATGATGGGTAGTTAGTTAAAAGACGCCTCGGTCCAATATACGTAATAATACGGAGCCAGCCTGGGTTCTCCAGAAGAGGGAGCAGCGAACATTCGGGCTTTAGTAATAGCTGAACTACAGTGAGCACCTGCTTCCCTAATAAATTTAATTAATCAGTATATTTTATGCCGTCAAATTCTTCCAGGCATACCGCTTTTTAATTACTTGGGAGGTATTTTTTGCTTAATTTATAATTAATTAACAAAAGCACGAATTGTTCTACTAAGTTGTTCCCGATTTACCCGAATTGTTTCGTAAAACCTTAATTTTCTTCCAGATATTTGAAGAACAAAGGGCACCTTGTTAAATGTTAAATTTACACAACTTGAAAGTTTAATGAAAGTTAGTTTTTTTCTAACCGATAGTTTCAAAGTTTAGATAACTAAAATACGTTTCTACCTACAGTGAGAGACAGCTTGTAATAGATTAAAAATAATTAATTGATCATTTTTTACTATAAGATATTTTATCTATCAGTATGATCATAACTATCCTTACAAATATACAGGGTGTCCCAGAAGTAATGGGACACAGAGCAACAACAGATTCCTTAGGTCGAAATATTGCAATTAACGTAAACTTGCCTTATCCCAAAGTTGATAATAACTAAGATACATGGTGACAAACTTTTAATTTTGTTTTCGTTTTTTAGTAATAATTCTTAACTAAATGACATAGCGGTACAAAATTGGGAATTTGAGGGTTCTTTGAGGCGAGAAGTTCAAATTTGTCCATGCTTTTGATGTTGCTAGTAAAGGACGCCAGCTACGGCCTACCGCACTTATTTTAGAAGGCATAACTTTTTTAAGCTTACTATATTGACCTGTTTATTAGAAAAAAGTTACTAAAATTACCTCTGCGTCAAAAATATATACCTCATTCAGGTCTCAAGGAGCAACTGTTTTCGAGATAAACGCACTTTAAAGGATCCCGCAATTTTCCTATGGAAAATGGGTTTTGGCCAATTGTTTTCAAACTCTGCAAAGTAATAGTTTTTGATACGCTGATCAATAGTCTTCACGGGCACAAAACCAACTTTTGGCCAACATCTCCGCTGGCATTTTCAAGTGATGTTTTCTTGACAGCTGCTCGACTTGAAAACCGAAAAAATAACACTGTTTACTTTACCATCCGTAAAAACTTATGTTCCAACAATACATATTTATGTCTATTTTAGTGTCGTGTATGAACGAATCACCCTGTATATTTCTGTTAACTTTTAATTTAATGTTTTATCTTAGATCAGGTTCTTAAAAAAGGTATCTTTGATAAAAAAATCTGTTACTTAAAACAATGTAAACTACACAATCTGGGATTTTGACAACTTTTTTTTTCTATACAAATCTCAATTTTGTTTTGAAAATTAACTTTATTTATGGGTTTTGCCATTGTTGCACTATTTTTTAATTTGCAATTTTTTAACTATATTGCACTTAATGCAGTAGGTAAGAAATAGGTAGGTGGGTAAACGTTATTTTCATCAAAAAACCTTTAAATTTATTCTTCCTTCCTCTCTTCTCTCTTCTTTCCTTTAAAAACTTAAATAAATAATACAAGAAAATTAATTTTATATACTAACAATGTTCTTTTTTACTTTGTAATAGCACGTATCCAGTTTTTCGTTTTTTCCTGTATAAAAATAGAATATATTGACTGGTTGTCCCCTCTTTAATACATACATTAAAAAGGGGTTGCCAGTAAGACTCGAGGCTATAAAAATGGCCATTTTGCTTTTTTTTGCACATCGAGAGGATTGATAAAAACTATGAATCAAATTCTATACGGCATTATTATGCTTTTGTTTTAGTCGGATTGTCCTTTTCTGTGACGTCAAACAATGGGGCGGCGGTAACATTGAAAAGTTGGACGGTAATTCGATTGTCGTGTAGCATTGTCTTTACATTTTGATGCAGCTACAGTATTTCAATTAATACACATGAAAACCCTATAAAGTGGAAATTACCGACATTTATTGTTTTTTAACAATCACAAAAACCACACATTTTGCTAAACTTTATTTTGTAAAAAACTGGTAAATTTGGTTGAATATTTTACTTCCCCCCACATTGTGTTTTTCTGTTTTTGTGTTGTGCACGAGGTGTTCTTCAATGGCGGAGGATGGATGTGCGCGCAGCGGGAAGCGTCAGAAATGACCGGAGATGCGCAATACCAGTAGCAGTCCTTGGCTGGACCGCCATTAATTTGTGCTTTGCATTGATTTTAAATTTATTTTATTTTTTTGTGAAATTTCTGGAGGCTTCGAGCCCGACATCCAGATTTTCCACCGACGAACGCTGGAAAGCTCTGTCTGGAAAGGGGAGTGCTGGCGAATTGGACCTGTAGGGACCAGAGGCAATAACAAGGTACCTCGCATTCCATACATATAATTTCTCGCCCCCTTTAAACTTGTCTGAGACATACCATAGCGTTTAAAAGAAACATTGAAATTTAGTTTGCACGTACCAGTTCTATTTTGATCTCTTTATTTTCATTTGTGTAGCTCTCTGTACGTGAAATAGTTTACTGTCCCCATACTATAATAACTATAATAATACAATCATAACATCACTCCACTCTAAATGCGTATTTACTGACCCGAATCCGAATGCCTTATTATTCTGTTATATTCTTATGATTTTCTGCTCGAAGCAGAAATTAAAAACTGAGTGGTATTGTTGCAGTGCCATTTGTGTAAAACGTGTAAAATCTGAAGTACTTTATATAATTGGATTAAGTATATTTTACAGTGATTCAAAAGTAGACAACTGTACGATGATTCTGATAACATCAAAGAACACAATTTAGATTCCGAGTTGGATTTCAGTAAATGCATTGACATTTCTTTATATTTTTACTGTGAAAGGAAAAATATATTTCATTTGTGTATCTAGGCGTACGATACCGCGGGCCATGCCAAGTTCCAGCCTGATGAACGCCAGTGTGTGTATTACACGAAAGATTTCTCTGCGTATTTTCCCCACACCATAACTTCGTTTTTTTTCCACATTAAGGTATAATATTTAGAATGTAAACTCATATAAGTTTTCTAATTACTTGTAAAAAAAGTAAGAAAGTTATGTCAAGTGGTTTCTGAGATATTTAGTTTTAAAAATCGCCCATTATACTACTGACTCACTTTTTTGTTCACTCATTGACCCAGCAAAATTATGAGTTTCTTAAACTTTGGTATGTAGGTAGGTTTAAGAACATAAGTAAAGGAAAAATTCTTAAAACAGCACATTTTTACTCGGAATGCCCTGAATCGTATATTTAGGCGGTATTTCAGAAGTTTAAAATTTGATAAAACCTGAATTTTTAAGGTCATAATTGTCTTGGAATTAAAAATGCAGTCAGGATTTTAGTCCATTCACTAAACCCAGAAAAAAAAAGAAAGATCATACCAAAAAAACCTATTTGAAATAAGGCCAAGTTCCTATCCAAAAAGCTCGGCCTCTCGAAAGATCTAAAATTAGACCAAGGTGTTTTTTGACTTGTCTGTATTAATAAAAAAAAACTGATTGTATAGATAAAAAAAGAACATTCATTAATACAGACATATCATTAAAAAACTAACCAAGTTAAAAAAGAACTTGGTCTAATTTTAGATTTCAAGATAGGAACTTGGCCCTTATTTTGCGTAAGTGTTTTTGGTATGCTTTATTTAGCTACAAATTATTTTATATCATTATTTCATTTTTTTTATAACATTTTAAAAAATTTTATTCCCCTTTATATATTTTCTTTTATTTCAATAAATGTATGATTATTGAGTTTAATGAAGATCATCATGAAAAATAGACATATTAACGTTAATAACGTGATTAGTGGCAATGCAGACAAACAATTAAAAATTAAAACGGCTTTCTCGTTTTGGTGCGATCAAGCCTTTTTAAATTTTTAAACACCCATCCACACTGTCGCTGTTCATACTATCATCATTTACTTTTCAAATTCTATAAAACATTTGGCTTAAGGTTCTTTCTAACAATGTGTCATTCAATAAAAATATTTTTATTATTCGATTTAAAAAAAAAACATGAACATTTTAGGTTTTTTAGTTTTTTTTTGGAATAATGAACCCTTTTACACCTGTAAGTACTGCGTTATTTAAAACTGCTTTTATAAAAAGGTAATTTAAAAAAAAATGGTTGTTTAAGCCCTGAGAAAAAAAAAATACAAATTTTTGAGAGCTTGGTGTAGCACAAAAGCATTTTCATTTAACAAGCCTTCTAGGACCGATACCCCAAGAAATTAGAATTGATCCTTTTTTGTTGTTTAATAGTCGGTCAAGACTACCCTTTTCTTTTATATATTTATGTATATATATATATATATATATATATATATATATATATATATATATATATATATATATATATATATATATATATATATATATATATATATATATATATATATATATATATATATATATATATATATATATATATATATATATATATATATATATATATATATATATATATATATATATATATATATATATATATATATATATATATATATATATATATATATATATATATATATATATATATATATATATATATATATATATATATATATATATATATATATATATATATATATATATATATATATATATATATAAACTTCTTCTTTCTTCTTTAACCATAATTTAATAATATTTTAACTCTTATTCTTGGGTATAGGTTACTTGACGAAATTAAAACAACATACTTCAACGTTTCGCCCTCATGTTTGGGGCTTTTTCAAGATATAATGTTCATCATCATACAATAATCGTTTGAGTGATCGTTTGAAAATGTGTGTTTATGTTGAATTTTAACACTGACTACTTATGGAAATCTCTACTAATAAGGTAACTATATTAATTTTTGTAATTAGTCACAGCTCTATTGTGTTTTTCTCTTTGTATTGCAGACGTTCTGATGAAGGCCTCTCTAGAGACAAACGTTAATTTTAAGAATTATATTTTATTTAGAAAATTTTGTTTTATCTGCCTTTAAACCCAAGAATACTAAATAATAAAACTATATATATATATATATATATAATAATATATATATATATATATATATATATATATATATATATATATATATATATATATATATATATATATTATATATATATATATATATATATATATATATATATATATATATATATATATATATATATATATATATATATATATATATATATATATATATATATATATATATATATATATATATATATATATATATATATATATATATATATATATATATATATTAGGATATAAGGGTTTTAAGGGTGCCAGGTTAAAATCTGTAAATCAATAGTGTTAGGTGAAAATTTGAAATGGCGTATCTAAAATAGCGGATTTTGGCATTTATAAACCGATTTTTCTCAAATTGGAAATATGAAGAATCGATTTCTTTTGGAATCGGATGCTTTTGAAAAGGAAACAGATTTTAATAAAATTATAAGTGTTTTCTAAGTTTAAGTAAATTTCGGAGAAATGCGTGGACAAACATAAATACATACACCTATAGAATTTTGTATATTTTTTGAAAGCCTCAATAGATTATCATAATGTGAATATATTGCAGTTCCAACAATATTACAAACATACTTGTCAAATTGATATATTTTTTTAAAGTCGGTTAAAAATTATTTTCAGATTTATTTCAAAATGGCATTAAATAAACATTTACAAAGCATAAAAAGTCCGGTGCCATTTTTGTGTCAGTTATATCCCTGTGAAGCTTTCCAGCTTTTCGTTTATAAATGCATTGGCCACATTTAAAAGTAACACATGAATATAAAATGAAGAGGGTTATTTATTATTTACAATTTTCAGCTGCAAACCAGGTGTATAGGTCAAATGCTACTCCTCTTTTGCAAATACTTGTATAAAGATAAGTACTAGGTACCGTAATGTCGAGAGCGGGATAAGCATGGGTCAGATGCTCCTCGGGAAAGTTAGGTCGATATTTTTACCATAAAATCACCCTCTTAAAAGAAACACATCTCTAAGTTATCACATCTCTGCACGCGTTGGTTTGTCGAATAAAATAATTGTTTTATTTTCGATTTTTTTTTCTTATGACAACATTTTTTGTGCTCTATTTTGCAAACGTTAGATACGCCAAAGAAGTATTAAACAAAAAACTTGTAAGTCTTTGCACTGATTTATGTACTTAAAATGTCACGTATTTTAAGAGACACTACCACGATTTTTTTATTCATGACCCTTACTCTACAACATATATTTTTTTTTTAAATTTGTCCTAGGGTAAAACAGTGTTAAAAAATAATATTACTATCCATATAGGGCAGGGGAAGTGGGAAGAGTGGGAGGAGGAGGCAAAATAGGTCCTTTAAGAAAAAAATGCTGATCTGAAAGTTTCTTTTAGTCGATTTATTTATTTATTTATTTATTTTTTGGCTGTCATACCAATATTCTAATTTTTCTAGATAATATTATTAATAATAATCGTATTACTTGCTTAGCAACTTTAATATTAGTATGAGAGCTCAAAAAAAAAAAAATAAATAAATAAATAAATATTAATAAATCGAATAAAAGAAATTTCCAGATCACAATTTTTTTCTTATAGGACCTACTTTGCTTTCCCCTCCCTCTCTTCTCACGCTCTGGCCCATATGAATAGTAATATTATTTTTTTAAAACTGTTCCATCCTAGGAAAAATTTTGAAAAAAATATTGTTAAAGGAAAAATTTAAAGGGGCGTTTATAAAATCGTTATAGTGTCTTAAAATACGTGACTTTTTTTTTGGAAAATTTTTAATTTTCATTTTTAATTAGAATCACTGCAAACACAAAATGTCTGGTTTAATACTTCTTTGGCATTTCGTTTAAAAAGATTAAAAAAAAATTTGAAAATCATAATATAGTTTATTTTTTTAATCATAAAAACTCTTTATTTTTTAGTCGCAAGGTCAGGTCAATTTGCGACTTTGAAAAAACAACTGATTTTATGGGTGCACAATTTATTTTTGCGTAAAATCCAAAATATATATATATATATATATATATATATATATATATATATATATATATATATATATATATATATATATATATATATATATATATTATAAATTATTTTTTTTTTTTTTTTTTAATATAAATCCATATACCAATGTTCATCTGATTTAACATAGACATAATAAATAACAAATAAATTAATATACAGAGTGACTCAAAAAACCTATGTCATCGCCTAATGGAAAAATTTCTAAAAAGGCTCCATTTTTTAAGATACAGGAGTTTTTTTGTTATTTGGTGAATAATACTTATTTTCTACATAGTTTTTTATTAAAAAAGCCCTCCCAAGTTAATTTAATGAACTTAAGGGCTTTCGAGACATTCTAATTTAAAAACTTGCGTGATACGAAATCAGTAATATTTAAAATCAATGACGATAGTAATTTTTACAAAATTTTTTAAAAAATATCCATCCCTTGTTCAAGTACATACATGCATTTAAACTTCCTTTTATTAATTTTTTTGAAAAATATGGAATTGGGCCGAAAATAAGTATCATGTACCAAATTATAAAATAATAATACCAAAAAAGTTATGACAAAATTATGGAATAATGAATAAAATTACCCAAAGCTCCGCCACAGGTCCATAATAGTAACAAAAGTTTATTATCTTTAGAATCTAAAAATTCGATTCAAAAATAAACGAAAAAACACCCAGTTTTAAAAAATTTATACCCTATACCTTAAAAACGGAGGCGGCTGTTTTGTAGCCATGGTTATATAACATTTTTATCTTATTTTTGGCCAAGGAATCTGCCATTGGGCGATATCACATGTTTTCTGAATCACCGTGTATATCCTAATTCTTCCGGCTTGCTACAAAGAAAGCAATCACGTATTGTAAAAAATGAAGTTCGGTAGTCAAACATCAATTATCCAAATAAATCATAATTAATTCAGCTAAAACATAATCTGCACAGCATGGAGTTAAATTTATGATGATTTATTTCTGGTATTAGCATTAAGCAATTTTTTGCCCACTTGGTATATATTTAATCAAAGGAGCAGCACGATTAAAGGTTAACTTCGTGCGGCATCAAAAGCCGTGCGAAAGTCAAGCCAGTTCGGTGGCTCGTCCCGTTCGTTAGGAATGCTAATTCCCAACAAAAATCCTCTCGTAATTTGTATTCTTGATGAACATTTGTGTTTGATTCATCCGACAAGCGTTTTGTTTTATACACTACCTGAGCACCGCTTCCTTGTTTATTAAAATGTTGTGTAGGGATGTTATGTTTCTGTTTTTGTCTGCTCCAGCATGTATAACGAATTAGGCAAGCTGCAAGCAATTACACTTGCGAATTTCTTGTAGTTTACATACACATAATTTTTAAACTTAAGTATGGTACGTGATAATAATTCACCTAGAAATAAATTATAGCCCAAATGGTAATTTACTTTTCTGTTTTCTTATACAGCGCGGACATAAGGTCTGGACTACCCCTAATAATTAGGGTATTCTCAACTTTTTGAAAAAACACTTCAACATGTCAATTAATATTTTTCTCTCCCACATTTTGACTTAAATCATTTGTTTATCTATTGAAAGCTGTCAAAGTTATGACAACATACGGCTTGTGACACTACATTTAAACACTCCTATCCAAGGAAGTTTAAAGGTGTTAATGCTATGGCCCATTCGATCAAAAAATGTCCAGCCCAGTATGAAAATAACTGTCAGAGTTGGCCCCGCCGATTCTGCGCAATACCAACAGTTCACGAAATAATTTAATGTGTTACCTACTTACACACTTTGTAGTTAGGCAACACATTATACTTTTATGAGAGCCGGAATACCGTTTTGGAGCAAAGCGCGCGCTGCGCGTATGATACTATATCCGCGCTGTTTCATCAACCGTCGTCGTCTCATCATTCGTCATTTTCGTTGTGGTTTGTGCCCTTTGCGCCGTATTAGTTTCGATTGTTTTGCTTTGTGTGATTATATTTTGTGGTTGCAGAAGTTTTTTGGATTGATTAAAACCGTCTTATTTTAGTGATTAGTGTTTATTAAATGGTGACTATAATTTTGTGTTTATTGTTTGTTACTTATAATATCGTAACAAAATGACTAGAGGTTGTATGGTTTTGTCTTGCAAATTTTACTTTTGGTTAAATATTTCTTAAATTTAAATTAGGTGCTTCTTATGAGACGTAATGTTAGGTAACCGAATAAATAATAATATATCAATTATGAATAATAGAAAATGAAAATTTCATAGGAAATAGCGGAAAAGTAAGGCAACTTAACTATCTTTTAGATGGTTTCCACAATGTTTGTGTATTTCTGTGGATTATTAAAAGGAAATAAGGTTTACATTTAAGTACTGTTATTTCATTTAATAATTTAGTACATTTTTTTAAAGGATCAAAATTATTAATTACTGGGCAGACCAGGCAAATTTTAATATATACAGATCCCTCTAATTAAATGAAAGAAAGTACAATTTTATGTTAAAGTTTCTTTTTGATTTTTCTGTATTTGTTTAAAAAGAAATTAGATTTTTGGTTTTTTAAACTTACATTATCAACTTTTTAAGCTCGACATACTGTAGACACATAATATTTAACGGATACTATTACAATGGATACCTAGGTACCAAAGGTTACCAAACATTTTTAACCACTGTTATTCTGTCTCATGACTGCTTGTTATTCTGTCTCATGACCGCTTGTTATTAGTCAAAAGTATATGCCTAAAAAGCAGTTATAAAAATTTTCACTTTTTAATGTACAAACAGAATCTTAGGATTAGATTAAACTCATTTACACTATCTTGCCCTTCTTTTATCACAAAATTGGTGATAAGTACATGAAACTATCATACAATGTTTGAAATTTATTTTAAAAAATCATGTTTTTATTTATTTACAAAGATTTTTGATAAAAAAAACTCCCAAAAATATCGACCCTTTAAATAGAAGGCTGTAAAGTGGCCCCTCTATTCTTTCAATATTAGGTATATCAGATGATATAAAATCCAATATTACACAATAATTTTAAATATTCTATGGTAGTATCATTTAATAACCAACAATTTTGAACAAAAAATAATGGAAACAGTGAATGCTTGAATTTGACATTTGATGATGGCAACTTTATAGATAGACAAAGAATTATGGGAAATCCGGCCCTGACCTACTATTCATTGGGAAACTCCCCGGGCCAATCCCCCTATTCCCGCTGCCCTGCACGCCTGGACAATTTTGTTCTACAGTATTGGGCTTCCATACACCTTTAAACTTCCTTGCTCATAACTCATACAGTAACGTATGTAACAAAAGTTATCGGAAAAAGTTTATGATCTGATAATCAATTCTAAATAGCTTTGAATCTAGTCGCCATTGGAAACAAATTTTAGATAATTTTCAAACTTCAATATGTCATATCATATTTGTCAAATATTAAAACAGTTTGGGGTACAAGGGGGGTACCCGAAAATCGACTGGGAAATTATGTCTGATTTCATTAAGTCACATAAAGGGGAAAAAAAGGGGGGGGCAAAAAAAAAATTCCCAAAAAAAAGGGGTTCCCGAAAAAGGCCCATAAAGAAGACACCACTTCACAGCCAGCAAAGTTGTGATCATGGATGATGAAAAATACTTTACGTTGTCTCATTCGGAAATTAAAGGTAATGACGGATTTTATGCAGATGACATACAAAATTGCCCAAATAACGTCAAATATAAATCAAAAACGAAATTTGAGGACTAGGTTTTAGTCTGGTGTTCCATTTCAAGGCCTATTTGGACGGGGAGGGGGGCATTTGGTTAATATTATAAAAATTTATTTTGCAATTAAAAAAAAAACAATAAAGAACCCCTTCTTGCATCTTGTAGAATATTATTTAAAGTAACATTTTTATTATTCTTATTCTTATGCTGCTTATGCTGCCACCTTAGCTCTTCACTATCTTTTGGATGTTTTAATCGCGTCCTTAAGATTAAAAATAAGGGGTTGTCGGGTATGTCATTTTTTTTGCAATTTTTAGTTAGCTTCTGTCAATTAAAAAAATTAAAGCAAAAAATACTAATTGTGGTAGTTAAATAAGGATATTTTTTGAAATGATTTAATAAAATCGAATCAAAATTTAGAAGTATTCTGTATAAAATAGGAGCTTTCAGATGATGTATCACAAGCCGTATGTTACCATTAAACAAATGCCAATGATGTCATAACTTTGACAGCTGTCAATAGATGAATAATGATTAAATAAATGCATTATATCAAAATGTGGGCGAAAAAAATTATTAAGCGTTTCTTCAAAAAGTTAAAGGGTTTTAAATAATAAAAGATTTTTTTGGGACAAAATTTATTATGGTGATTAAATATATATTCTCAAACTAATATGTTGTAACTGCTTAAAGCTAAATTCCATGGATTTTATCTTACAAGTGAAGAGCTTTATTCGTAAGAGGCGGTTTCCTGGATTTTAAGGTGTTTATGTGAAAATAATCCCTATTTTAAAGGACAAATGGATAAGACGACTATATAAAAGGCAAGAGCAAACAAGTTTTTTCTTAATAATGTGCGCCACTGTAGTATTCAGGAGGCAACTGTACCGCATATGTCTTACTCCCTTAATCCGACGACACGTGTTGGCAAAGTGATACCGAAACTGTAAAACGGGAATTATGAACCAAGGGGGAGATTTAATTTGAAAATACTAATAGAAAATGCAATCGTCCGTTTCACCGGTTCCACGGCCTTATATAAGACAGGTAAACATTATTAGATTTTATTATTGTTGCTTTTTCCTTTTCTACCTTTCATGCTTCTTTCTATTTAAATTTTATGATGTAAAATTTTAAATTTCTTTTACTGACGAATCTAATAAAGGAACGCGACATATTCATAACTTTTTATATTTTTAGAAACATGTTTTTATTACTAAAAAATACTCCATATGGAGATAAAATAGGGTTTTTCTTAACGAAAAAGGATAGAAAAAAACTTCTCACATAAAAATTTCATAGTTTTTCATCTATTATCTTTTGAGCATAACATAAGAAATAAATGAACATTAAAAAGTTAAAAAAAACCCTGCATGTTTTTATTTAGAATAAAAGATTTATTCATCCTCTTTTTAAAAATTTATAGTTTACTGGCATTTCGTTCAGCCGTTTTAAAAATATTCAAGCTTTAATTAAAAACTCAATTAAAAGTCGCTTTATTTAAATCAAAAACACCTTGCATATGGGATATTTACTAAATATCAAAAACATGAAATAATACGTTTTTTCTATGCAAACAATAAAAATGTCTCGCAATATTATCAACGTTTTCCCGGACAACGAATACCTTCGAGAAACTCGATACATTGTTCTCGAAAAAACAAACAATACGGGGAAACCCTTTTCTGGCACCAGGGGGGGCATTCCCCCACTATTCTTACCAATTTGTTGGTTTTTTGGTAAAAAAAGGATGCACTTTGATACCCCCCAAAAAGGGTTTAAATCCTCTGGATCTTTTTTTGTGGGGTTACTTAAAAAATAAAATTTATTTTAAAAGGCAAGAAAATGTAAAAATACCTGGACCAAAAATTGAAAACGAAATTATGTTGATTAAAGAAATCGGTCCGATTTTGTTTCCAATGCAATCAATCGTAAGTTATGGAAAAATATTTTCAAGTGCAGAGAAAATGGTAAAAGTTACGTTAAACGTTTGTAATTTTTTTGGGTTTCTAATAAATTATTTTTTCAAGGCAATGCTGATTTTAATTATCAAATAAATTTTTTATTAAAAATTTGAATATTTTTAAAAGGCTAAAAAGGCCAGCAAATTATATATTTTTAAAAAGAGGATAATATACCTTTTATTTTAAATAAAATATACAAGGTGTTTTATTTAAAAAAGTTAATTTATCATTTTTATAACTTTTTGATGTATTATTTTTCTTTTGTTATGCTTCATGCATTTTATATTTAAATTTGTAATGCTTATAGCTCTGTTAGAAAGTTAAAGGGTCCGATGATCAAGGGGATCAATGAATTTTTTTTTCCAAATTTAAGGTACCCAACAAAAAAAATTAAATTATATGCAAGTTAAATAATGACTTATTAATAGTATAATTAAAAAATATTATTTAAAATATTAAAAACAAAAAAGCAAAAGAGCTCTTTGATGCGTATTTTCTCAAAATAATGATTTTGTTAGTTACCCCTTCATCCATTGGACCCTTTAGTTTTAGTTTTGCAAGGGACCCACTGTCATTAAGACCCATAGAAAGTTCGTAAGAATATTCGACATATTAATCAGCAGGATTATGTAAAACTAGACAGCTAAGTAGCTTACTTGTTCAATAGGAATTTAATATCCATTCTGACTTCAAAAAGCAACTGTATTCGATATAGTGATATTTTAAACGCAAAAATATATGATTCAGCAATTTTACATTAAAGTAACAGTTAAATGAAAGAGCTAAAAGTCTCTAAATCTAAAAAAGTATGGCCGTTCCATGCTCTTAAAACTTTAAATCGTGATGCTTTTATTTTATTTAAATACTTCTGGGTAGAGTTAAAATGATACATAGAGGCAAGACGAAGCCTAACGTAATTTTAAAAGTAGAAAGTACAATCCTTTAATTTATAGCGCCAGCTTAATTTTAAAAGAAAGAGTTGAAAATCTAAAAGACACAATAAAATTACTTTTCACTTAAAAACTTTTTTAAACAAGTAAAAAGTTGCTTGGGAGTTTAAAGACACTTCGCATTCGAACAGGAAGATATAATCTGGCAATAAAAAGGGCATTTTTCCGTGCTACTATACTTTTCCCAGGAAATTGCAAAATACACAAATTGTCAAGAACTGTTACCGTTAGATTGGATAAGTGCACTACTACGGATTTGCATCCGAAGCAACTTTGTCTCATAATTTTCTTGAGATTATCCTCGATTCTCTATTTCTCTCTTTTCCTTTCTTACTGGAAGAATGGGGAGAAAACAAAGATAGAATGTCTAAGGCGAGTATTATAAAATGTCCGTATTTAATAGACAAAGAAAAGGAATGTTTCTGCATTTTACCTGGAAATGTTTGAGGCAGTAAATGTTATCATTTATATACCAACCCGTTGTGGTTAGGAATTCTTAACCTATGACAAAGTATTATTATAGATTGTTAACCAGTTATAATATTCGAAATGGGAAATTGCGACAACTTACAAATAAAAGATATCCTGAATGATTAGTTGTTATTGCCCAAAAGGACGGATTATTTTAGTTAAAACATTGTCGCTACCTAACTGAAAGTGTGGTAAGTAGTAAGTGCTTACTATAATCAACCCATTTTTGGTACTATAAGCGACTTCTTTTTTTATTTTCTAAGGACTTACTGAACGACCCTTGTAGCTTCTCAATAGTTTTTATTTATGTATAATTTTGCCCTACCCTATATTTTTTTACCGAGCATAGTGCTGGTTTATTTATAGTTGCAACCTCGGTTGCAACCAAAAATGACGACTTACGATTCGAAACCATTTTTCATAAAAGCTTGTAATGGATATTTTTTGGGTTGTATTCTCATTAACTTTTTCTATATAAAAACTGTCTAAAACCCTAATAACAATGCAAGTAAATTCAATTTTTAAAAACGTGGTAACGCATGAAAGTCATTAAGTGAAATATAATATTGTTCAAGTAACACATGATAGTCTTGTGATATTCTTTGTAAAAACATATACATTTTTTTCTTTAATGGTTAAAGTCAAAATTACATATATTTTTTGTGACACAATACAAGGTCGTAACCCTCAGTTTATCTCATTTCCTTTAAAAATCTGGTGAAACTCTCTCGAAATAAAAATTGTAATCAATTTGAAAAAGATTGCTGATTCCACATAATTTTTGGCTGAAATAATTCTTTATTTCGGTGCGCTGTCAATTTGAAAAGGGCCTTAAATCGGATGTCTAAACAATGTCTCGTAGGGTGCGAAAATACCGAAAATGGAGTAGTTAATTGTTTTTTTTATCATGTTCTGTCCGTCTTTTTTCCTTCGCCCTTCATTGCCCCTACTTTTTCGCCAAAAACGTTTTTATTTGAGCCCCTTTTAATGATATTTGCAATAAAGAGAAAACTTCATTTTACTCATGTGTATGTTTGTGCGTGTTAAGTTTAGCAGAAAAATAAATATATAGAGGTTCTGCCAGATTAATTTAGGGCAAAAGGGAGGAAAGATAACGCTTTCTAAAACAAAAATGGCCACAAATAATCAAATACTAACATCTACTTTATTTTTTTATAGTTTACTATAACTATATAATATATGACACGACATCGTCCAAGACTTATTGTTAAGATAATTATTTTTTAGATATCTTCTGTTTTTATTATTTGATAATCTTTTTATTTGTTTTTTTCATTTTAAATATTTTTCAACTTTGTTGTGTAATGTTGGCATGTACGTATTTAATAACTAGTAGGCTTGATAAATTTGTTGAAAAGTTTGCCTCTTTGGCAACGCTTTATGGGCCCTGCAGGTGATGAATCGTTTCCCGGGCCCTAAAATTGCTCCAGCACATATATATATATATATATATATATATATATATATATATATATATATATATATATATATATATATATATATATATATATATATATATATATATATATGTCATAGTATTAAAGTGATATGCAGTCTCTTTGTTTTTTTTTTCGCCTTCGGGCTAACCCCAAAATAAATTTTAATTTCGGCCTTTGACTAAAGTATTTTTAGTCAAACCTAGAAGTTCCTAACTTTTTAGTCAAACGTCGAAAGTAAAATAATTTGTTTCGGGCTTTGCTTGTCGATTCTAGAAGCGACTGGCAGACTCGGTCAAACGTCGACTGTACTTGTATCAGGTTTAAATAAGTTTATACGTTTATACTTGCGGTTAGTTTTGGTCAGTTGTGGTTAGTTGTAAATGTAAGAGATCTGACGTATTGTGCAATTCTAAATATTATAATGCCTTAACATGTCTAAATAAAAATATAATTTTTTTATTTTAATTGTACAATAATTCAACAATAAGAATTATTAAATATAAAAAATCGTTTTAAATTACATTTAATTTAACAAAACTGACTTTCTAACACCTAGATGAATTTGACTAGTCAAACCTCGATTTATTAAATTAATTTTATTTAAAATATATATAATATAATATATATATATAAATATATATATATTATAATACATATAATATATATATATATATTATATATATATATATAATATATATATATATATATATATATATATATATATATATATATATATATATATATATATATATATATATATATATATATATATATATATATATATATATATATATATATATATATATATATATATATGCTGGATAAAAAATTTTGTTAAAAAAAATTTCTTAACTTGTGTATGGAAAAAAATATAATTGACATTTAAATATTTATAATATTCCTAATAAAAACCGGTTTTTAACAGATACAGCTGCTTAAAATGCAGAACGTATTCTAAATGGTTATTGGAATGAATGACACTTTATTATACATGGAATAAGATACTTCAACTCGGATAAAAATAAGGTTCTAAATCTAAAATAAAGCTCAGCTAATGAAAAATATCATTTATTTTAAACTTTGTATATTTAAAGTCATTTGAGACTTTTTATATCCTAATACTTTATACAAGCGTTTTTTAAACATTTTAAAGTCTTGCCATTTTAAGTTACATATTCGGTTCTAATGTTGTAACTATATGATTTTAATTTGAGAAGTTTTGATTATTTTCTATTATTAACTATTAAAAACAAAAAAAGTAGTTTTTTTTTATTTTTAGATAGATGCATGTAGTGTTGCTAACTTTTGATTTCGACAAGTACGGACGCTGACATTAGGAGATAATTGAGGAGCAAAAAAAAGGTCAAAAATACTTATTTACTACAAATAAAAATTGTAATTAAATTCACATGTGCCTACATATTCTTAGGCTGGACTTAATACTCGACCGACGGTCAGTACTGACATCGGTCAAACGTAGAGATCGAACGCTGTTAGAATAACACCGATACGTCACGGTTTTATACGGGTTTGCCATATGAGACCGTGACGTATCGGTGTTGTTCTTACAGCGTTCGATCTCTACTTATGTAAATAAATGTGTGTGACTAACTACAGTGCAGAGCTCAGAGACTGCTACGCGCTGTGCACAGTTGATCATACATTTTTATTGACATAGCCACATTCGACCGATATCAGCGCTGACCGTCTGTCGGACACTAAATCTTATCTTAAACTTGAGTAAAATAAGAACATTTCATTTGTATTTAGGGGTTATACTTAGTTGAAATTTCGAATCTTTTTTCTATTTTTGGAAAGTACATATTATAAGTCAAAGTATATTGTCTGAAAATTCAAATTGATCCGGTAAATATTCTCAAAGATATACGCATATTTGTGAGGGCCTCTTCAAGCGCTAGACCCGTATTTTGAAACTTCAAACGCGTTTCTCTTAAAACTATGTTTTCAATGGGGATGAGCATGATTTCTCGAAAACGACTTGTCTGATCGGGTTCAACATTTTACACAATCTTTTTAGATATAATCCCCAGGTATTAACGGAAGGAATAAGACTTTTAAAAATTATTTTAATTTTTTTAAAACAATTAAAGTTGGAAGATTCTTTGAGAAGCCGTCATTTTAAAAAAATCAAAATTTTGACTATTCATTTGATTAGTACCTGCATTCATCTATCCACTAAATAGTTTTTTTTTTTAATTTTCTATTTTAAATAACCCAAACCAAAGATATCTTGCTCACCGCCGGACACCTTTTTTTAGAGGACGTCCAGAAGATCATTTACAGGGGCAATACAACTGGGTATTCCTTAAAACGTACAATGGGGTTCTAAAGCTTAAAAAACTGGCTAAATATACATGTATTTGTCACATTTGTTGAATAGAATGCCCTTTATAAAAAAATTAAAAAAACGAGTTTTCAACTAGATATAATCCCTAAACAGAAAAAATAGGAACAAGATAAGTTACTGATATAAACATATAAAAACTAAAATCAGGTATTCCTGTATAATTATATACAATAAAGGAATAGACTCTTGTACGAAGTGCGAACTCAAAATTGATAAACTAACAGTTCGTACAATTGTAAAAATAAAGAATTTACAAAGACTATACTAAACATATTTTTATTCGGACGCAAGCAAATAACGGATAATTGTGAAACATCAACAAACTTAAAGAAAAGCGTCGGTACAAGAGTTAAAACAAAAAAAATCAGAAAAATACTTTAATTTTGGATTTACGAGATCTAAAGTAAATGGCAAAGAGAAACTTTTGTTATTTTGGCGGCTGACAGCATGAAACCTAACAAGCTTCGGCGGCATTTCGAATCAGTTCATTGCGAGCACCTGAATAAACCCCGGGAGCTTTTTTATTGCTAATTTAAAATAACTTTGTAACTTAAAGCAAAAAAACTTTATTAGCTTCACGAAAACTTTCCTATCAAAAAGTCAAATGCAAGAAACCCATATATAATAAGAACATATTAAAGAAACAACTAGATAGAATCTGTTCTTTGTATCATGCAGTACGGCTTTTCGTCAAAGTTGCAATATATTTAAAAATATTAAACAACAAATGTTAACAGAATCCGTTGGGGTATTGAAATTTTAATTTGGCAAGGCAACATATAATAAAAAAAGGCTTCCATTGAACCATAAGCTCATTGTTGGATTGCTATTTATCCGAAGTTTGCAAACTAGTAAAAACAATATTTTTTAAAAATTATTGCACTGTTTTTCCAAGCAAAATTGTGTAGATAAAATCTGACCGAAAACATAACTTTGCAAAGAGGCCTCAATTTCTCGTTTTCTCCACGTTATTTTTTTTTAAAGAATAATATCTGATTAATATTCAAAACAATAAAAAAATACATTAAAATCCCACCTACATTTAATTTGCTTTCTCCCCATTTAAAAAACATGTTTTTTAATTCTTCTTTCTAGAAACTCTTAAAAAATAACAGATATCTTAATGTATTCAAATTTTCACCCTAACTTCCAATTGAACCTTTTATTTTCTTTATCTTTATGGCACCCCACAAGCGTTTGTATAAAGCCTAAGTACTAGGTACCGTGGGTGCCGGGTTTTTAGATATTTAACCCATTTTTTCCCAGTTCCGTCAATTTGTTCAAGTACCGAAATATGCAGATATTGCATCCACGATACCTCTTAAACAACACGGTACCTCTGAACCTTCCCCTCATTAACGTCTGTGTAATATAATCCAGGCGGGACTTACAGTTTAACTTGGATTCCGAACCACACCCAATGGATCACGGTGTTCACTGACGGTCACCCATTCAGTTACGGACCGTGCCCGGCGTTCCTTAATTTCGCTGATTTCGCACTTAACCTCCACCCTCTCACCTTTCTTCCTTCCAGCAATATTGCTCTAAAACAGCCTATTTTCCTAATTTAAAATTAATATCTCACCCTGTTCAGAGCTATGCCGCCAACAGATCGACAGATAGGCGGAAAGGAAAATCATGACTTTTGTGATTTAGGAATTTAGAAACGTAAACCTCGAGATGCATTTATTCAAATAAATATATTTTTGATAAGGTCGAAATAGATATCTAGTTTTATTTCTAGCTCCAAAAGGAAATATTGAAATATGATTTATCTTTGAGGTCTACATACAAGTTTGGTCGAATCAATATCAATTTCAAGCCCAATAATAAGTATGCAAAATTTGAATATGTTATCTCCCCGGTAAGGTGGATTAGAAGTTATAATCGAAAGAATAAATTTAAAATGTGTAGGTGCTTACCCTTTACATAGACTGCTGCATGAGGTGTCACGTCAATACGTCGCGGCAAATTCGACGCGTGACAATTCGACGCGGTCAATTCGACATACGACAATTCGTCGCATGCAACAATCCTTCGCATCGCAATTTGACGCAGCACATTTCGACGCTGACAATGAGAAATATCGTTGTGATATTTAGAAATATCGTCGTTATTTGTGCTCCAAGATCGGAAACACCCTGTATAGTATTCAGCAATATATATCAACGGCTAAATAATACACAGAAAGTTCTATTTCAAAAAATAAACGATATTACGAAAAGATAAAGATATCTAAAAGAAGATTAGTGCAATTACAATATTTATAGAAAATATCAAATTAATAACTTCTATGTGGAAATAATTTAGACAAATTCAAAAGCCCTTAGTTCTAGTCGGTCATGGTTAGTTCTGGTAAGCAAAGCGGCTTTTTATTTTCCCCAATTATATATGAGACGTAAAAATGCAGAGACGTATTAGAAAAGACCCATGATTTGCTTTTTTTACATTAAATGCATTATTTAGAAAAAGCCTACTTTTTAAATAACGCGCCGAGTCTCTGCGACCAATTGTCTCTGCGTCAAATTCTAAATGCGTCGTATTTGACCGCGTCGAATTGTCGCTGCGACGAATTGCCGTCGCGTCATATTTGCCTCGTCGATTTGTCGCGCGACCAATTGTCCGCGTCGAATTGTCGTAGATCCGCTGCTCGAAATGTAATATTTGCGCCGGTATAATATTCTTTTCTTGCGAAAAAAGTAAAAAAAAATTTTGCATTTAATTTTACCACCCAGTATGCTTATTTTCCGGTGCACCGCGAAAAGTGGAAAATCTTCAGTGAAAACATTAAATGTTCTTTCATCAGGAATTATAACCCGAAAAGTTTTGAAAGAAAAAGCGACGAACTAATCAAAAACTATCGCGGATAAATATAGATTTTTACTTACGCTCCGTTTTAACCGATAATTCAATAAAAACTTTTAAATTGAAGAAAATTTCTTTTTAGGGAAGCTTCGAATTTTTATCCGACCAAGGCGTTTTATTATTGGTAGCCTGCTGTACACAATTTTTAATTGATAAAAATTAGTTCACCCTTAAACAATGAAAACTAATAAAAGTTTTGCGGACTTGGAATAAAGATAGTTTGGAAAAATGTAAAAAACAAAGGAAGTTTAAGCTCTTTTAAATCCCATTTTTGTCTATATAAAAAGGGTTTATCAGCTTTTAATTTTTTTTTCTATAAGCTTTCAATTTGTGGATTTGCTAAATATCTAAAAAAAAGGAAAACGTTAAAGTTAGGATCCCAAGTATTTTTTAGGAAATGAAGTACCTAAGTCATTCCAGTTTTTTTATCTTGGGACAATCCACGAAGGCTGATGTCTAAGTACTAACGTACCGTGGGTGTCTTAAGTATGGTGAGAGGCAGTTTGTTCACACGGGACTTAAATATTTGGAGATTGGGAGGAAAAGGAAAAACTTCTGCGAGCAGCGGGTTCCATAGTCTTGACACTCTAGGGATGAAGGAACGAAAAAAGCGGGAAGTTCGGGGCCTCTCTTACTGAACTATAAAAGGATGCATAAAAGTTGCACTACGTGTTGCTCTGTTGGGAGCTTCCAGAGAGGGAATTATACTGGCCACTCCTCTGAGCCGAAGCCGTGAAAATACCTATAGAAGAGCGAGATCCCCTACGGCTCGACGTAGATGTGAGCTTTGAGCATTAATAAGACAAACGGCTCTTCTTTGAATGGAGTCCAGAATGCTAAGTGTTGTAGGGGACGCCATTCTCCAGACATGAGAACAATATTCTAAAGAGGGTCTGATTTGGGATGCATACAGAGTGTACAGATTGGAAAAAGAGAAATATTTTCTGGCTCGAAAGAGGAATCCTAGCTTTTTTGAAGCTGTCGAGGCTATGGATGTAATGTGTTTGTGCCAGTTGAGGTTATTTTCAAAAGTACCGCCGACAAGAATAAACTGAACAAGATTTTTGGCGCCCCAATTCAAGATAAGTTTGAAGTCTTGTGAAAGAGATATCTGCATTGACCTGCGCTTGTTTTCCAAATCAGAATTACATGGTGGCTTAAGAAATTGAATACCAGAGTGGAGGGTACTATCGTCAGCAAAACTATGAAAGGGATTAATTGTGGAAGAGAGAAGATCGTTAATGTGTAGAAGAAACAGCGTGGGTGCCAGCACTGAGCCCTGGGGCACCCTAGCATTAATTTGGTAGACGCTGGAAGAATGACCATCTACAGTAACTGATATACGTCGATTAGAAAGGAAACTGGAAAGCCAAGAGCAAAGCTTAGGTGAAAGACCGTAAGAAGGAAGTTTGTTAAGAAGCCCATCATGCCAGACCTGATCGAAAGCTTTGGATATGTCAAGAGCAACGATCTGGGATTCACCAAGAAACTCAAGGGACTTGTTCCAGTTGTGTGAGACAAAGGAAAGAAGATCAGCTGTGGATCTACTGTGACTGTCTATCATGTAAGATCTTATGTTTTTCCAGATACTTTAAGATTTGGAAATTAATGAATTTTTTAATTACTTTGCAAACAACAGAAAAAAGAGATAAAGGTCTATAGTTAGAAGAGAGAGTTTTGGATCCTTTTTTGGGGACAGGTTGCACACATCTTTCCAACTCTCCGGGAAAATGCCCGTGTCGTAAGATATTCGAAAGAAGCGAGTTAGGATGGGTGCAAGCTCGGGAGCACATTTTTTTAAGACGATTGCTGGTATGCCATCCAGCCCAGACGATTTTTTAGTATTAAGAGAAGAAAGAATGCGCTTGATCTGATTGATTTTAAAAATTATATCGGACATTTTATGAGAAACAGTTATTAAAATCTGAAACATAACCATCGTGGAAGAGGAGAAATCCTATTAGGTTGTCATAGTTTAATTGCATATTCCAAGGCTAATTTTCCTTTAAGAATCATTATCGAAAAACTAATAAACAATATCTTTAATATCATACTAATCGTGCAACCAACCAAACAATGATTCCACTTCAGTGCGGTTCAGAATTATGCCATGAATAGGCATTTCAGTGCATTAAAATTAATGCAGTTTTTGCAATAACCACTAGAATCCAATCACACACAGTAATACGTAAAATTATGTTACATGCTACATTTATGGCAACATATTATGGTTACTAACGCATATTTTTTGTTGCCAAAAATAATAATACATATAAAACGAGAGCAAATACCTTGTTTTTAATAAACTCCAAAAAAAAGGAGGTTATCTATTCGACAACTATGTATGTAATATTATTAAAACTGCAATATATTTACACGTAATAATCTACGAGGGCTTTAAAACAAATTAAAAACTTTTAAAGGTGTATGTATGTTTGTATGTATATATGTTTGTACATGCATTTCTCCGAAACTATTAATCGGATTGTAATCATTTTCTTTTATTGCTTTCATTAACTTTAACATGGAGACCAGTAAAGATTTATCAAAATCGGTTCAGTACTTTTTATGATATAGACTAATACGTGCAAATGTAACGGTTAATAGTTAAAAGGTTTCGAAAATTATGAGCAATAGCTCATTCGACTCGGAAAGGCAAATCTGAGAAAGGCGTTTTGAGGATTTTTTTTGCCAATAAAAGTTGTAATTTTTTATTAACAAAAAAACAAAATTAAAAAAGTCATTTCGATTTTTGATGATAGCAGATATTGCAAAAAAGATCCTTGAAGAGAAGAACATTTTCAAAAAAAGTCCCAACACCCTAAACTCTATCTCCATTATTTATAATTTTAATTTAACGCTGAAAATGGGCCTGCGCGCGACCTTTTTGATTGCGCGCTCGACGTTAAAACCGAGTACGTCACACTAAATATTTTTTTTGGGGTGTTAAATATTAATTTAAAAAATTTTAAAAATATTGGTATTCAAAGCATTCAAGAATTTATTTTTGTTGAAAATTTAACTTAAAGTTAGTTTTTCCACAAGTTAGATAAACTTTCGTCCCCATTGTACATTAAAAACATGCTTAAATAATTGTCGTATACATTTTTTGCTTTGTGAAGCCCTTTTATCCAAATCGCATATACATACTTATACAAGAAAATGCCATATACCAAAGGTTTTTAAAATATTTCAATTTAACTTTTTTCATAATAATAATTTATTAACTTTGACTTAAAAAATGAAAAATCAGAGGAATATTTTAAAGTTATAAAATTATTATAAACAAATAAGTCATTACATTTTTAAAACTTTTTATACGGCGTCATCTTTAAGTATGTATAAAGAAAAAGCTCCATGACGCAAAAAATTCAAAACTTGCAATTATTTAAACACTTTTTACTAAATGAAACAATGAAGGGAAAAGTTCAAGCTAATTTTGTTAATAACACCAATTGTCTAACTTGTTAAAAAATTAACTTTATTTTAACTTTTAACTTTTAACTAAGTAATTAAGAAATCTTTAACGTGGAATATAATATAACAATTTATGGATCCAGAATTATTAGGGGACGCTCATTCCCGCTAGCAATATTCCAGAGGTATTTGGTACATCAATATACAATAAAGAAAACTTCTGCTCGAATTCCAAGCTTTTGAATCCACTATGGATGATTTCCATTACAAATCAAAATGGCTTTTTTCGTTTTGTTTTTTGTTAATAACAATTGCAATTTTATTGGAAAAAAATTCCTCGAGGTCTGCATTCTTTCGCAGGAACCACACTTCTCGATAAGACTATAATAGGAGCTACGGGTGTGGTGTCAAAGTGAAAATACATGGTCAAATTTAAAATACAATTAAATAATGCAAAAACTCCTAGTATTGACAGGATAGGAAAAATTTATAGGTTAGCCTTGAAGAGCGTTACAGGGCTTTTGGAATGCAATAATTAGTTTTATTATAAATATGGCAAACTATTTTCAATGGTCAATTTACCGTCGTTTTTATCTGTGATAAATTGAATGGCACATAAAACTACTTTATGAATTGTAAAATAAAAATTTAAACAGGAAAATAACAATAAATTTTAGATATTATAGGAGATAAGCACGGGAATATACAATATACACGAAATAATATTCTGCGTGTTTGGTAAGTTCACGCAAATCAGAGAGGCTGATTTAGGTGTATATTTATATCATGGGCGATCTACTTTCTTGCGTGTAATTAAAATATGTCTAAAAGTATTTACTTGCATCATAAACAAACAAAAAGGGTTAAATAGAAACGGAATTTGTCTGTAACTTTTTTTTGAAATGCAATCAGAATATGATTTTTACATTATTTAGGCGTTAGCTTTAGAAGTACCCCGTCTATTCTTTAAGAAACTCTAAATTATTTCAGGATACCACTAAAGAGCCCCAAAATATAAACTAGAGCCCCAGGTTTGGGTATAGGCTTTCAGTAGAAACTCTTAGGCTAACAGCTTTAAATGAAGGGTTACTTAATACAATACGTATATACTTAGGGTTAAATGTTAAGTTTTATATGGCTATGGAAGCACCAGCACTTTAAGGAACTTACATTATGTTATGATATAAATTTTAATAAAGTTAAAGCAAATATAAATAAATAATAAGTAGCAAGTTTGGTATAGCGAAAAAAATTAAGTGAGATAATAAAATACCTTTTAGCAAATTCATGATTAGGATATTTGTATAACACAAAAAAAGTGGTGGGTCCTGGGTATCGGACTAAGATTTTCTGGCGTATTTTTTTTCGTTGAACATGAATCTAAAAATACCATTGGGAGTCAAACAGCAAAAAATCGAGAAAAGGCATAATTTCAGATATTAACGATTTTTTTTTTAAATTTAAAACGTCTATATCTAAAAGACTATAAGATATACACGAAACTTTATATGACATGAACTATGTATTTTTACAAGACCTTTCATGTAAGTTATATAACATTGTTTCAAGTATTAATCAAAAATTATAGTAAAGGTTTTATCAAAATCGGTTTGGTGCTTTTTGTGATATGAACTTGTTAGTGTATAGTGTAACTGCCTGGCTTATTGATACGAGATACGTTGGTGGTGTCAAAGGAAAAACATCTCAAAACCTTGGTCAAATTTTACTAAATAAAGAAAATTATCAAAAATATCTCTAAAAATTTACATTAAAACTATTACTACTTATTCCAAAAGAAATATGTCAGTTTTTACCTGTAACTAAAAAAAATAAAATAAAAAGGTATTAAAAAAAAACAATAAAATAAAATAAAATAAACTGACATTAAAAAAACCTAAAATTATAAAATAATATTTTTATAAAAAAACTAAATTAACCAACAAAATGAAATAAAAAGTAGGTACGAAACAAACAATTTTTCGAGTTGTAATCAAAAAACCGAATTTTTAGGATTTTTTTCTGCAAATTCTAAGTGATTTAGGACTTAAATAAATAAAATAAATGACTTATAATATAAAAAATAAACAAAAAAACATAATATATATATATATATATATATATATATATATATATATATATATATATATATATATATATATATATATATATATATATATATATATATATATATATATATATATATATATATATATATATATTTTTTTTTTCCTTTTTTGGGATTGAAAGTTTGTCAAAATACATTTCTTTTATTTCCTTTTTATTTACCCAAAAAAAAATTTTTATATAATTTTTTATATAGACATTTTAAAAGGCTCTTTTTATTTTAATGTTTTTTTGTATCTTTTATAGGTTATATAGTCTAGTCCAAACAACTGCAGGTTTTCCGGTATGTACCGTTTGGGTTTTTTTGGGGTTTTTTTAAATTTTTTTGCTGTCTGCCCCCAATTTTAACGTCTGATTCGTTTTACGAAAAAAAAAATCGCCAAAAAATTTTGTTCCCCCAACACAACCACTTTTTTTTTGGCCAATTTTAATAAAACTGGATTTAAAAAAATACTAAAAATTTTTTTTGTTTTGTTTAAAAAATTTGTTGTAAAAATTTTTCAAAATTTTTGTGAATTAATAATAATACTTGATTTTTTTTGAAAACAGATCTGAAAATTCGTTTGTTAGTTATTAAAAAATAGTTATTGGAGTTAATAAATAAAAAAAAACGGTGTAATTAAACATATTTGTTTGCAATAGTTCGATTTATAGTAATGTTACGGTTACTTCTAGAAGGTAAATATAATAAAAGTTAATATTTACTGAACTCCCACTATAAACCTAATCAGAAAGGATTATTTTTCCCACACAAGTTATAATTAGCAATATAGCGGTAATTTTTTAAATGTTTCAACGCTTCGGTCAAATACCGAAAAAGCGCACTTTTTTCCTATGTTTCTGGGTTCTAATATGCTGGTCTTAATTTATGTTTGTTTTTAATATTTACGTGTTTTATTACTGTAGTTCTTAAGTGCTTTTAGTTTATAATGTGTGTTCCGAACTTTTACAAAATGAGGCTTTCCTAAAAAACTTATAACACATAAGCTAGTTTAGATTTTTAGATTTTTTTTATTGTTTCTGAATAGTTGTCGGTAAACTGTTGTTATATTTTGATAGTTTATTTATTTATTACAATTGAAAAATATTTGGGGGGTTACTTAAAAAAAAAATTATATCACCTTTCTTTTGTTATTTGATTTTGCATTTACTAGCACATTTTTAGTGACTGTCACTTTTCCTATAAATTGCATGGTGTTACTAAAAGAAGTAATTCAATATATCCATTTAGTGACATTCTATTTGGATCTAAAACATATCTATGCTACTGTTAATTCTCTTACGAACTTTTTAAAACTCAATAAAAAGTAAGAAAACCAGAGATTTATATTACGGTACACACCCAGTACGTTAGTACTTAGGCCTCAAACCCTCGTAGACTGTCACATGATAAAAAAAATGTCCCAAAAAATTTGTATCAATTACTTCCTACACCTTACAAGTTTGTAACACCTTTTTTATTGTTTAAATCCAGTTATGAAAATGTGTATCCTTATTTTTATTCAAATCGCCCACTTAGACTCCGAAAACACAAGTAGCTTTTAATAATTAGAATTTACAATATTAAAGAACAAACACTTTACCGCCTTGAAAATGTACAAACATACAGGGCGATTCAGGACTAAGTACAGTAAAAACTCTTTATTCGCGGCGTATGTGTTCCGTAAATATGCCGCGAATACAGAAACCGTGAATATGAAAGGGTAATTTATATGGGAGAAGAATTTTGTAATTTTTTCTTGCTTGACAGTTTTTAAAAGCTTCTTTAATTCAGACTGATATTCAACATTGGCGTTAGCAATTTTCCTCTTAAAAATAACAATTCGTGTCGTGTCCATTGATATTGATTGATTGATTGTAAGAAATACACAAGTTGAGTTTTGTCCGCCTCGACACTGCAGCCTACAGGGCTTTTGTATCTCTTGTGTATTTTTTTCAAAAGGTTTGACACCTTAGACAGGTGTAGTAGCCCTTTTACTGTTTTTTTCTGGTCTCCAGCCTCCGGTGGTTAGTGCCACCATGAGGTTTTGGTTTGTTCTCCAGTATGTAAGTGCAGGGCACTCATATATGATGGAGGCTGTCTCTTCCTCTTCGTCACATAGTCTGAAATGGGTTCTTCTCTATAGATGCCCTAGTGTGCATATGTTTTCTTAGGGTGCAGTGCCGGTTATTAATCCTGTCACTATCTAATCTATTCCTATTTAGTTTTAGTAGTTCACTTGTCAATGCTTTCGATGGTGAGTCCAGCATTGATTTACTGTGATTTTGCTTTGGAATGTGGTTCCAGTATGACTGATGTTGTGTTTGAATCCACCGAGTCATGTAGCCACGAACCGGGCTTTTGGTATTCAAAACAGGTTCAGGACCCACAAACATTGCTGCGGAGCCTCGCCTGGCAGAGTCTGCATTTTTATTGCCCTGTATTCCCCTGTGTCCTGGCACCCAGGATTTCCTCTAAGTCGGTTTCAGTCAAATCTTCATCTTGCGATTCAACAACTTCTGAATGTCCTTGATTCTATCTGTTCGAACCTATCGTCTTTTCCCATTCACAATTTCGGCTATTAGTCCTTTTGAAACGCGTTTACAAAGGATATTCGGTTGGATACCTACATATTGGAATCTTTTTTAGCAATGTGTATGTACCGATTAGATCCGCGAATAAAAAAATCTTTAGCCGCGAATATAGGAATTGCGTCGCATTTTTTTAATCCGCGAATAGTGAAAACGCGATTGAAGGGAGCGCGAATAAGGAGCTTTGACTGTAGATATCAACAAAAAAGTAATTTCAAAATATTTTTAAAAGTAACCTAATAAAAAGAGATTCTTTTTAAAATCATGTTTAAATTATTTGGTCGAATATGACAGCTGACCAGCAATATCACGTCTTTAAGTTCCAAAAACATACAACATGGTGGTTTGGAATAAGTGGTATAAGTTTAAATAAATTGCGAATCCACATTTCCTGAGCGTATTCCATGATAGTATAAAAATAATTACACAGATCCACAAAAAAAAGTGGTGTGTTCCGGGGGTCGGACTAGGTTTTTCTGGAGTATATTTTTCCGCTGAACAAGAATCTAAAGTCAAAATTGAGGGTCAAACAGCAAAAAATCGAGAAAAACCGAAAAAACCGATACGGTACATTTACCGGTAGAAACCTGCTACCACGGAATTTTCGGGCAACTACTGTATAAACTATAAGAAATACAAAAAATTTCATAAAACAAAAAATAAAGATTTTCAAATTGTCTATATAAAAAGTCATGCACACATTTTTGATAAGATAAACAATAAAAAAGATCTAAACGAAAATTTAATTTTGACAAAAAAATTCGGTCCAAAATAGGATTTTTTTTTAATTTGTGATTTTTGTTTTCTTTTTAATATAAATTATTTATTTTATTTAATTGAATCCCAAATTACCTAAATTTGCAGTCAAAATCCAAAAATAAAAAAAAATAAAAAATTTAATTTTTTTCCAAAAAAATCCTGAGAATTCGATTTTTCGATTATAACTCGAAAAATATTGCATAAAGACAAAAAGATTGTATAACTTAAAATAAAGGCCTTGCAAAAATACGTAACTTTATGTTCTAAAAAGTTTCGGGTATCATTTATAGTTTTTGAGATATTGACGTTTTAAATTAAAAAAAAATGAAAATATCTGAAATTACGCCTCTTCTCGATTTTTTGCTGTTTGACCCCCAATTTTGACGTCAGATTTGTGTTCAGCGGAAAAAAATACGTCAGGCAACCAGCACACAACACTTCTTTTGTGAACCTGTGTAATTTGTGCCTAATATTAATTTTCCATCATTTTCCTTAAATCAAAATCTAAATATTGATTTGTGGAAAATTAAAAAAAATATAAATTAATCTGATTTTATTCAATTAAAAGTATAATGCAAGTTGCTCTGTAAAGTTCATTTTTGCTTCATTTTAGTAAAACGAGGAAAAATTAAAACAGCAATACACATACGGTCTCGCCCAAATTTCTGATGTTTTTTTCTCTGTAAGCTTATTTCTGCCTATGACAGCTTAAAGCTTTGCAGAATACTAAAAAATCCTAAATCAATTAAAACAGGCTGAGTTGCATGAACTCTACAGCGGTCTTATACGAACATTCTGTTTAAAAAGGAAACAAAATAATTCCAAAAAATCGGCAAATTTAACCAATTAATGTGCAAAACCGCTTCTAAACCCCTAAGCTGTACCCTTTATGTAAGTTCGTTAAATTTTTGCATAGATTAGGCACATGCTTCTTTTAGAATCCACATAAACACGAGGGATCAACAGATTTTTCGCTCACAAAAGGTTTGTTAATGTATCTGTGGTAATGTGTAATGGTCTTTTTGGAATAGTTACTTCGTTTACCCATAATCTCTGGATTAAAAATTATTTAAATATACGTGAGATAAATTTTGGTGCATATAATACTAAACATGATATTGTTATAATGACACTAAAATCTTGGACTTCCATTGTCTTTATTTGTTAATTGATAACGTTTCGGTTAGTGATGTATCTCCAACCGTTTTTAAAGTGATAACTAAAAACTATTCTTATATACTATCCGTTGTTCACCGAAGCTTGCCGACTTGTCACGGTTTAGCAACAGCAGCCAGATATTCGGAATTTCTACACTAGGTTTGCTAAATACATTTTGGTTGTTTGCAATTATTACAGCTTTTTTAAATTTTCTTTTCTTCCAGTGGGTTTCTTTATAAATAATTTTTGCTTCCGACCATTGTATTATTCATAAATAAACCCACTGAAAAAAAAATAAAGAAGCTGTAATAATTGCAAAAAAAAAATCTAAAATTTGATCAACGGCTGCCTATGAAAGTAAAAGTATCAACTTGGTAAACCGGATACTATCAGGGTGTTAAATTTAAATTTAAATGCCGATAAAACAGGGTGTGAATCCTCGGGTGATTTTTGGGAGAAAAGTTGATATCAACATATGTCCTAACCTCTTAGTTTTTGAGCTACAGGGTGTTAATATTTTAAGAAAAAAGTGAGTTTTTTATCATAATTTTTTTTCACTCTTAGAAATTTTTATAAAATTTTGTAAAATCTTTCATCATTAAGAACCCTTTTTTGACGTATAAAATTTTTTAAAATTTTCACTTAGTCCCTACGAGGGTTTGAACAAATTTTAAAAAAAAATGGTATCAACCTTTAAAAAAAAAACCCTTTTTTAAAACCCCCTTAATTGGGGAAGAAAAATTTTTTCCAGACTTATTTATAGGGGTCCCCTTTTCCGGGAAAAAAAAAAAAAACCAAAAAATTTTTTTCTTTTTTCAGTTCATTGGGAAAAAATTTTTTGGTTTTTTTTTTTTAGGGGAAAACTACGTCTACAAAAAAGTCTAGAAAAAAATTTTTTAAAAAAAAGGGTTTTTAAAAAAATTTTTGGTTTAAAAAAAAAATCAGAAAACTCCTTTTTTTTCCTTTTAAACCCTGTACGGACGTCACGGGAAAATTTAAAAAAAAATTTTGGGTAAAAATGCTATTAAAAAAAGATGTTAAAAAAAAAATCCCCCAAGAATGAAAAAAAAAAAAAACTCACTTTTTTTTAAAAATATTAACCCCTTAAAAAACAAGGGTTAAAAGGACATATGTTATAAAATTTTCCAAATCAGGGGATTCACCCTTTTTTTGGGCCTCTTTAATTTAAAAACACCCTGTAAAGGGTCCAGCTTTAAGAATGTTTTGGTTATAAAAAACGGTTGAAAACCCATCACAACCAAACTTTAAATTCTAAAATAAATGGATACAAGATTTTTTTTAAAAATTTTAACTTGTCTAACATTTTGGAAATGATCTTTTATATTCCAGACAAAAATTTTCCCCAAATATTGCTAATTTTTTTTACATTAAGTGAAAAATTTTTCCAATTTTTTAAAAGGCATACAAGGAATTGTGACTTTTGCGCTCTTGCAACGTTTCGGATTGGGTTAAACCAGGTGTCTTCGGGGATTTACTTTCAGTGGAAAACACTGCTATGAAAAGGGATGGCAGGAACAGAAACACTACCAAAAATATACTTTTTACTAAATTGCTTATACTGCAAATAAATATTTAGGAAGTATTTGTGTCCTAAATATTAACATTATATTTATGATTATTAGCTATTTGGACATGCTTCTACAAATATGAACTTGCTTGGTAATAAGTAAATAAATGGTCAAATGCAATAGTTAACGCCATGAACAGTGTGGGAATCAAGTAATTATGAAGCATAACACCGTTTTCCGATAGCCAATTACAATTTTGATGTATAAAAGTTCTATAATTTACACAATTAATGACAAGAAGTACCTCGAAAATATTTTTTAATTAAATCTCTCTTCATTTTTGTGTACAAAATGTATGTTATCATGTCAAATTTTTACCTAATCGTTAAAAACTCAAGTACCCTTAAGGCTATCACAAACATCGAATCTTAAAGAGGCCAAGAAAAAAGAAAAAACCCTTATTTATAGTAAAAGTATTTTTTTATCTAAAATTTAACACGTTAAGAAATTTTCCGGATAACATGTGAGTTACAAATGGCGGAATGAGAAAAATAAATCCATCTTTTACCCACCTACGGGTTTAAAACGACTTTTACGTTTCTTGCGTGTACAGGCGGTTTCTGACTTGGATTTAGTTAGTATCAGGGCCTAATACAGGGATATTTCAGAAGTAAATTCCGTATCAAAAAAGTCCCGCCATAAATCTTGAAATGCTGCCAACAAGTTCTATTAGCCTTTAACATGGTTTTTATTAAATATCTTAGGATTTGTGATCTGGCTTTTTATTTCACCAAAAATAATTTACATACTTATCTAGTTACGGAAAGTAAATTTTTAGCCCTCTACCCATAAAGAAACAATTTAAAAAAATATATTCCATTGCCCCCCTTTATTATTATATTTTTATGCGTTTGGCTAATTTTTTAATAGTTTTATATATATATATATATATATATATATATATATATATATATATATATATATATATATATATATATATATATATATATATATATCAAATGTATTACATTAGATAGAAATTTAATAAATAAAATTCTTAGTATGCTCGTTTATAAAATCGTTTTTATTTTGTTTATGAAGATATATTATTGCCTAACAGTTTTTCCGATAAAAAAAACTGTGTCATGTACAGTTAGTTGTAGTTAGGTTCAATGAGGAGGTATATATAGATATACTACAGAATATCATGCTTCCTTCTGTACTGGATCGATTTGACAAATTTTTTGCTCAAGATTTAATGGCCTTTACTGTACCATTAAAAAAATCAATTTAATGTCGTCATACGTTTTCGGGCCACCCCGTTTTGCGAAAATTTTTCCGAAATAAGTCATTGTTAAGTATAGATCTGCGTTGAATAAATTCCTAACTTAATTGGTATAAGGAGCTATGAATCCTGTATATCGACCACCTGCTAATCATTTATATATATATATATATATATATTTTATATATATATATATATATATATATATATATATATATATATATATATATATATATATATATATATATATATATATATATATATATATTATATAATAATAATAATATATATATAATATATATAATATATATATATATATATATATATATATATAATATATATATATATATATATATATATATATATATATATATATATATATATATATATATATATATATATATATATATATATATATATATAAATATCCCTGCAGCTCACCTCCCGTCTTATGTAGCTCATTTATTACTTAATGTAAAATTTTCATATTTTGCAGACGTTACCTTTAACCTACGGTGCGTTTCAGGAAAATAATTTTGGTTGTACAGGGTGTCACAAAAAAGTGTGACGTCACGATGGTGCATTTTTTTAAATGAAACACTGTGTATTTTTTTGTATATTTAGGTACCTCTTGTAGTCATCTATCTTCTTCTAAAATTTTGTCAACATCGGTTCAGTAGTTTCAGAGAAAAAAAAATATAAAAAAAACTGTTTTGCACCATTGAATTTAAAAATTAATAAAAATACCAATAGTGCTTGAGTAATAGAATTAATTAAGGAACTTATTAAATAACGTTATATTAGTCGCTTAGGTCATATTTGGTTAATTCGAACTGTACAGGGTGTCCAAAATGTAGTGTCAAACTCTTCAAATTTGAAAGCACTACTTTTTTTATTTTAAATACAAGCCCCTGTATATTTTTGGATCGTTAGATGCAAAATTGAACAACAAACATTTTTTTTATTATAACCCAATCGAAATTTCTAACACATTAAAAGTTATTCGTTAAAAACTCATTTTGGCATCTATTTTAATAGTAATATCATTGAATAAAAGTGATAGGTGGCTATGAAAAACAATTTATTGACATTGGAGTTTATTTAACTCATAAAATCTTATTTTAACGTATTATAAAAATTGGAGTAAATTATTATTATTTATTAATTGAATTAAATTAATTTAGGAAAAACCTTTAAATGTTAAATAAACCTAATTTTTAATTTTTAATACTTTTTGCTAACATTTAGGTAAATTTAACCAATTTCTAGGTAATAATTAACGTTATTAGGAAACTCTAATGTCAATAAATTGTTTTTCATAGCCACCTATCATTTTTACTCAATGGCATTACTTTTAAAATACATGCCAAAATGAGTTTTCAACGAATAACTTTTAATGTGTTAGGAATTTCGATGGGGTTATACCTAGAAAAATGTTTGTTTTTTTTAATTCTGCATCTAACGACCTAAAAATATATAGGGACTTATATTTAAAATAAGAAAAATAAAGTGCGGTCAAAGGTTTGACACTAGAATTTTGACACCCAGTTCAAGTTAACAAATGACAAGCGACTAATATTACGTTACTTAATAAGTTCCTTGTTTAATTCTATCAATCAAGAACTATTAGTATTTTATATATATATATATATATATATATATATATATATATATATATATATATATATATATATATATATATATATATATATATATATATATATATATATATATATATATATATATAAATAAGGAGGAGGGAAGTCTTGGCCGACCAGTTAAACAACAAAGGTACTAAATTTCTTGGGTATCGGTCCAGGAGAGGGCTAATTAAAGTGAAACACTTCTTAGTTTAACGAGCTTTCGAAAATATTTATTTTCTTCCTCAGGTCTACAATATGGAAAACAAAAAAAAAAACATACAATCAAAAAAAAGGCAAATCTTTCTCAATTTTAGGTATACTTACAACTAAATGCATTATTTAGAAGTTGGTAACATCAACAACAGCTGAGTTTTACAATGTATGGTAACAGGATATCATTTAGTTTTGAAAAATTCATATTAAATATATATATATATATATATATATATATATATATATATATATATATATATATATATATATATATATATATATATATATATATATATATATATATATATATATATATATATATATATATATATATATATATATATATATATATATATATATATATATATATATATATATAAATATGAATTTTCTTTTCGACCTACTAATAAATTACAGCAACAAATAGCGGGAATGCGGTCTGTTATGGGTTAAATGATCAGGAAAACATGTAATTCTTTAATCCTCTATATTTCGACACAGTTTGTGTCTTTTTCAGAGACATGGCTAAAACAACATATTCACGTTAACAAAAAAAAAAATCTCCCTAAATATAAAACTACACAAAACAAAAATTTACTTACAATTATTGTTATTAAAATACCGACAACATCACAAAACAAGAATTTTACGAGACCACGTTCGATTTAGTTTTAACCGTATGGATTACATTTCAAGATTAAAATGAACACACGAGGCTAAATTCTGAAAATGTAAAAACAATCTTTACTATTTTTTATTTCCTAAAATAATATCGGTAAAAAAACTTACAAAAACACTTAAAATCCCATAAAACTATATAAAAACATCTATACATACAAAATATTTAAGACACAGTTCTAACAAAAATAAACAGGTTGAGAAAAGTACAAAAACCAAAATGGCGGACACATAATAATACTATTTCAAATATTGCAGTAAATGACACTTAACTGGTCAATATCGGATCTAGAATTGATCGTGTTAGGCTCTTTACTGATGTGGGTCATCTCTAAAAACATTCGTTTCGATAATTCGTCTCCCGGTCCAAAATTTTAGTATTTTGATAATCAAAATTGTGATCAAGATCCTGAAAGTGACAACCAAAGCACATGAACGTTTTGCAATTCGACAATCACTTTTATGTTGTGTTATCCGTGATTTTAAACTTTGCGAAAGTCTGGCCTACATAACATTTGTTACATCCCAGACATGGAATATATATATATATATATATATATATATATATATATATATATATATATATATATATATAAATATATATATATAAATATATATATATATATATATATATATATATATATATATATATATATATATATATATATATATATATATATATATATATATATATATATATATATATATATATATATAATACTGATATGAAAAAATACTTTTCACATCTTTGCAGTAAAACGCTGGTGAAACTTTAGCCATAAAATATTGTTTACTGTAGTAACTTCAGAAAACTCTAAAGTTGTAAATAAAAATATAAAAAAGCCAAGCTCACATCACAAACAAATAAATTGACTTTTTTACTAAGGCTTAATGTTACATTTTTCTTGCAGCTCAGTTTTAAATAGGACGTAAGGAAACCCCTGGGGTTTATTATCTTTATTATTTTTAAAAATACTTTTTTTGCTTGTTACAAAAGAATATTGATTTTTACCCTTTAATTATTTACTTTGATTTTATATGTATTTGCTCCATTTTTCTTTTTAATATAAAAGTAGCTTTTTCACCACATTACAATAAGCAAAGCCAAATTATTATTTTATATACAGGGTGATTTATGAGGAAATGTCAATACCTCAGGTACGTAGTCAGGGTCCAAAATAAACATAAAAGCCTATACAAATATGGGTCCGCAAGGCCTTCGTTTTCGAAATACAGGGTGTTAAAATTGTTTTTAATTTTTCTATTTTTTAAATAAAACCAATAATAATGTGAATATTGAAGTGAAAATTGGTACCCGCGGTTTTTTTGGTATGATGGATCCGAATTTAATCTTATTACGGCTCTTACTTGTAAGGGGAGCCACCTACACGTCTTTTTACTATTTTGAACAATCACAACTTTTTGGTACGACCCTGTATTACATTTTTAAGTAAATTAAATAATTGTATTGTCATTTTTACGTCAAAAAGGTATATTTGTTAAAAGTTGATATGAGCAACCGTTTGCGAGATATTTGGATTTAAAAAAATTACGACGCTTCTGATTTTAATTTTAATTTACAAAAAATAAAACAAAATGTATAACTAAACAATATGTATTTTTACTTTGAATAAAATTATTGTTCTTAAATTATGTTTGGCAAAACATAAGCTAGGTTTTATAATTTTTAAAAAATCCACCATTTACTTCTAAGCACATGTCAGCTCTGTGGTGAACACCCTGTACCTCGGAAACGAAGACCTTGCGGACCCATATTTGTAGACTTTTATGTTTATTTTTGGACCCTGACTACGTACCTGAAGTATTGACATTTCTTCATGAATCATCCATATATATATATATATATATATATATATATATATATATATATATATATATATATATATATATATATATATATATATATATATATATATATATATATATATATATATATATATATATATATATATATATATATATATATATATATATATATATATATATATATATATATATATATATATATATATATATATATATATATATATATATATATATATACAATAAATAATAATGTGGAATATCCCCCACTGCCACAGTCCCTTCTCATCTTTACACTCTGTATCACCTCGGATACTGTTTCCATGTCTGGGAAATGACGTCGCTCACGGCTTTAAGCATTTTTTGTTTGTTTTAAAGAAAAGCTGTTTGACCTATTAAAGATTCTCTTAAAAAAAAGCTTTCTTCTCTTGCCCACCCAGTTATAAGGTATCTCATTTATAGGTATTTTGTCGGCTTACGAATGATAGGCCAATATAATTTCTCCCAGCACTCAATACAGCAACACAGAGTTCCATTCTAGTGCATTAATTTACAGTCCATCTAGAAAAGCCCCGAACTTTCCACTTTTTATACTCCTTCGCCGTAAAGTGTCCAGACTGTGGAACTTGCTGCCTGCAAATGTTCTCTTTTTTTTCCTCAGTTTTAAGTGCCATGTTAATAAACTATCTTTTATCTTACTTAAGACACCCACGGTACGTTAGTACTGAGGTTTTAAGCTTTCGTGAATTGTCCCAAAATAAAAAGAAGTCAGTAAGGCAACCCTTTCTAATATATGGCAGGAAACACTTTTTAGAATTTATACCGTTTTTGAATTTTTGCAGGCCCTGCTGTAAACGTAGGCATATTAAATCAGGATGATTCATGAAAGGCATAAATCAGTATACAAATAAGGGGAAAATATTTTTAAAAACATAAAAGAAACGGATTTTAAGAGGCTGAAACATTATTAAAAAATGAGCAGCGAGAAATGAAACATCTGAGCTTTGGTGAAAAAGGCAATTTGTTTGTGATTTAAGCTGGATTTACAACTCTTTCGAGTTTTTGAAAGTTAAACAGTAAACCATTTTTTTATAGTTTTTTTTTCCAAAAGGAAAAAAGTTAATACCGTTGCATATTGTTAACTTTCGAATTTTAAATCCAAAACTTTTTTACTTTTTTTGTTATGTTTTCCATTTTTCTTTAAGGTTAAACATCCGGAAAGACTTGTGTATCAAACCTGCACAGTGAGCTTAAGCAAAGTGGCCTAGATTTATCCAACAGTAAATAAAGAGTTATTATTTTGGACAGTTTAAAGCAATTCGTATCATAGCAGACGGACAATTTGATCCCAATTTTTCTGTTGTTGTTTTCATTTTTTTTTTTTGAATAAAAATACTCTTTTGGAGATTGATACATATTTTTCGATTTCGAAAGCTGTTGCAAACTATAAAAAGCTTTAAAATAAAATGAGCTTAAATAAAAGGGCCTATATGTGCTCAATGATATGATGACGGTTTGACAATTTAATAATTGGTGTTTTACCTTCTTTTAGAAAAAAAAAATTTGTAAAATGTTTATATATATATGTTTATATATGTATATATATATATATATATATATATATATATATATATATATATATATATATATATATATATATATATATATATATATATATATATATATATATATATAAATATTAATATAAAATTTAAAAAAAACAAATTTCTGTATTATTATCTATATGCAAAGAACTCTACCTTACTGCTATTTTCAATATCTTTTACAGTTTTTTACAGTTCTTGATATTAAACACATAGTTATTCTCTTTGGTAAAATGGTAAGATGGTGCTAGAACTTCTATAACTATAAAAAAATAAATTATAATTTAAAAAAAAATAAATATTTGAAACGAAGACACTTTATTGTATACAGGGTGTTACTTAATGGTATGTCATAATTTGAAGGAGGCATTCCTGGATCGATTTTAAGTCGAAAAGTTCATATAAACGTGGGCCCTAAAATGCTTAGTTATTAAGATACAGGGTGTTAAAGTTTTATTTATTTTCACTTTTTAATACATTTTCAAAGACGGTTTGAGATATTGAACTGAATTTTGGACATGATATTATGGCATAAAAACACACTTTTCAGATGTTCATTTAATTTTTTTGCAACCAGTGGTGTAGCTATGACGAATTTTCAAAACAATTTTACAAAAACAATACTACGCCATTGACTTGGGAAAAAAAATATGGTTTTATAATAATTATCAATCAATTATAAACAAAAAATCCCTCTTTCATTTTTGCTGTAAAACTTACCGTTTGGGAGAAATCGTTAATTAAAAAAATGTCTTATGTACCCAAATTGCATCTTGAAAAATTATTATTGAAATAAATCAAGTTAGCTTTGCTCGTTGCCAGCGATTGTTGTTTTGTTGTTGTAAACATTATGACACTGACGTTAATTATCATTCTTGACAGTTTGTATTTATTTCTCCTTCGATCTTAAAACGTGCATTTTGCTAGTTAAAAAATGGTAAATTATTCTAATTTGGAAATGACACAAATGCATTTCCTTTATGGTCTAGCTAATGGTAATGCTGTGGAGGCGCGGCGTTTGTATCAAGAAAGGTATCCTAATCGCGCTCTCCCAGATAGACGAAATTTATAAACATTCATCGTCGTCTGACTGAATTGGCAGTTTTAAATCTAATATTTCGAGGGAAGGCCCCCTACAGTTAGAACACCGGCAGTGGAGGAGGCTTTCCTGCATGCAGTCGAAGAGGATCCAACCACAAGTACGCAAAAAATAGGTATGGCATTAAACATCTGCTACAAGACGGTATGGGAGATTTTAAGAGATTCTTTGTTATATCCTTTTCACATACAAAGGGTTCAGGCATTGCTTCCTAGAGATTATGAACCACGTACGCAATTTTGTAGATGGTATCTCCAAAAAGTAACAGAAAATCCTCATTTTGATGCCAAAATATTGTTTACGGACGAAGCAAATTTTTCAAGAAATGCAATAACCAATTTCCATAACAATCATTACTGGGCCCAGGAAAACCCTCATGCGATTACAGAGACACATTTTCAGGAACAATTTTCACTGAACATTTGGATCGGTATCGTATCCGACCATTTAATTGGACCATTTTTTTTACCAGGACGCCTTAACGGACAGGATTATTGTAATTTTCTCCAAAATGATTTGCCTTTGCTTCTTGAAAATGTTCCTCTTCAGTTACGGCAACAGCTTTAGTTTATGCATGATGGCGCTCCCGCCCACTTTAGCATATTGGCTCGTGAGCATTTAAATAGAGCCTACCAAAATCATTGGATAGGCCGTGGAGGACCACAATTTTGGCCACCTAGATCGCCTGACCTGAAAGCCTAGATTTTTATTTGTGGGGACACCTAAAAACATTAGTTTATCATACACCAATTGTGACATTAGAAGAACTCAGAAATAGAATTATTGACGGATGTGAAACTATCCGAAACACGCATGGAATTTTTGAAAGGGTTCGTAATTCAATGAGAAGAAGAGCAGAAGCCTGCATAGAGGCGAGAGGTGGTCATTTCCAACATTTTTTGTAAATTATGTATGTATTGTATTTAATTGTTATTGCTTTTTGTTCACTAGTGTGTAAGAAAATAGCTTAAAAATAAATATTTGAAAAATGTATTTAAAATTGAAAATAAAAGTTTAACACAATCAAGAATGATAATTAACGTCAGTGTCATAATGTTTACAACAATAAAACAACAATCGCTGGCAACGAGCAAAGCTAACTTGATTTATTTCAATAATAATTTTTCAAGATGCAATTTGGGTACATAAGACATTTTTTTAATTAACGATTTCTCCCAAACGGTAAGTTTTACGGCAAAAATGAAAGACGGATTTTTGTTTATAATTGATTGATAATTATTATAAAACCATAATTTTTTCCCAAGTCAATGGCGTAGTATTTTTTTTGTAAAATTGTTTTGAAAATTCGTCATAGCTACGCCACTGGTTGCAAAAAAAAATTAAATGAACATCTGAAAAGTGTGTTTTTATGCCCTAATATCCTGTGCCAAAATTCAGTTCAATATCTCAAACCGTCTTTGAAAAATGTATTAAAAAGTGAAAATAAAATAAAACTTTAACACCCTGTATCTTAATAACTAAGCATTTTAGGGCCCACGTTTATATGAACTTTTCGACTTAAAATTGATCCAGGAATGCCTCCTTCAAATTATGACATACCATTAAGTAACACCCTGTATAACTGTTTTAAATGTTGTGTTTGTGATTTTTCGATTTCGAAAGCTGTTGCAAACTATAAAAAGGTGTTTGTTTATCAAATCCGCGCTTTAAAATAAAATGAGCTTAAATAAAAGGGCCTAGATGTGCTCAATGATATGATGACGGTTTGACAATTTAATAATTGGTGTTTTACCTTTTTTAGAAAAAAAAAACTTTGTAAAATGGTTATATATATATATATATATATATATATATATATATATATATATATATATATATATATATATATATATATATATGTTTATATATGTATATATTTAAATATATATAAATATATATATATATATATATATATATATATATATATATATATATATATATATATATATATATATATATATATATATATATAAATATTAATATAAAATAAAAAAACAAATTTCTGTATTATTATCTATATGCAAAGAACTCTACCTTAGTGCTATTTTCAATATCTTTTACAGTTTTTTACAGTTCTAGATATTAAACACATAGTTATTCTCTTTGGTAAAATGGTAAGATGGTGCTAGAACTTCTATAACTATAAAAAAATAAATTATAATTTTAAAAAAAATTAATATTTGAAACGAAGACACTTTATTGTATATAACTGTTTTAAATGTTAAGTGTTTGTGACTTCAAGTTTTTAATGTCCATTAAACAACAGCACAAATATGTGTTTTCTGTGAGGAACCTCTTAGTTTTAAGGTAAGATTAAATTTTAACATATTTAATAGGTAAAAATTTAATCACAATTTTTGTATTGCAGATTGATTTTTTGTTATAAAAAATACATAAATACCTGATGAAGGCCCTTTCAGGCCGAAACGTCGTATTTGACATAAATTAAATGAAAATTGCTTAGTAAGCAACCGTTTTTCTATATCGCCTGACCTTATCCCCAAGAAAATCCAAAAAATTTTGGAAAAACTTAAACAATATATCAAGGCAAAAGTCAAAGAAAACAAACAAAAAAATTTATTTATTGGGGTAAACATTAAATTAAATTTAATGTAAACTTTAAGAAAATTAAATGCTTTTGTATTATAACTATTAAAATTGTTTTTAAATTTTTGCAAGCTCTGCATGTAAACGTGGGGAAATAAAGCAAAATAATTCACCAAAGACATAAATCGACGTACAAATAAGAAAAAATATTTTTTTAATATATACAACATGTTATGGATATTTACTATGTATACTTTGGTATTTTTTAGGTTAAGAGGTCGGTGGTGAAACGCATATAATTTTGTTTTTCCACATTTTTATAAATTTTTGAGAAAGTAATAAATTCGTCTAATAATAAAAAATGTAGCAGAGATATAAAAAAATATTTAAACTATACCAGTAATTAAAGGGATTCTTATTAGTATTATTAAAAATATGACTTGTATACTATTTAAACAATTCACCCAAAATATCTTTATTTTACTAATAAATTTATTGTTTATGAGATGCACGCAACATTTTTTGGGTTTCCTTTATGAATTATATAATAAGGATAATAAAATAATTAAAACTATTATTATTTATGCACTACACACACACACACACAATATTTTAATTAAATTATTAAATAGCTTACTTTTCCCTCGACAAATGGAAACATTTTAACAAAGGAAAATAATATACTGGTATAGCCATTATTCTGAATAACCTTTACAAATAACACTTTCTGGATCAAATATAGAAATTTAGCATTTTAAATATTCAATACTTTGATAAACTACATGTTTGTATGTACGCAATAAAATATGTTTACATCATTATTCTTGTTGTTAGGTGTAAATATGGACAAATAGAAATCAACACAACAAGCTTGTTGTGTTGGTATTTAGGTTTAAAAACAAATAATTTAAAAAACCTCCTTTTTATTACATACACTTTTTGGGTTGAAAAATTATAAGAAGAAAATTTAAAAGAATACTAAATTCAAACAACGTTGTACAAAAGTAAGGATAAATAAACTAAAACAATGTCAGTCAGTGACCTTTTCACTTTTTAAAGTGCATTGAGTTGGGTTTTGCGATTGCTGCTGTACTTTGTATATTGTGTTATGATAATTACCAAAAGTCAAATTAACTGCTGATTTCTTATTTTCATCAAGCGTTTATCGTAATTAGTCAGTTAATTAATTATTTTTATAAGATTTATGTGCTTTGTACATATAATTTTCTTTTTTTTTGGGCGGTAACTATTATAGATATTTAAGATATATTCAGTTAAAACATGGCAGAACGGATAGAGAAAAGCTGTTTTAAAATTGGTCGGTTGGCGCATGACGTCATCGAGAGAGTTGCCTCAATAAAATTTAAACGCAGTTTGTTAGGAAACTACTTTTAAGATAGCAAAAAAAATATAAACCTAAAAAACTAGATTTAGAAATAAAAAACGAAAAATACTTGGTTTACTCTTTGGCGACGCCAGCAAATACAGGGTGATTCCCAAGTCGAGACTTTTTTAACTGTGTATAAAACTCGGTAAAATAAGCAACTTTTTAAAATAAAACTTTTTTAAAAACCCAAAAATAACAACGCTACATAAATTTGTTCAAAAGTGTATCCAGTCCAGGCCTGGCCATAAGAAGATTGAGTTTATTTATAACTTGAAGTATTTTATTCACGAGATTTCTCTCTTACATTTTCCCAGACACCCTGTATAAAAAATAAAGCGTCAAGTTCCTGATGGGCGAATCATCAGCCACTTGTTTTGATCGTTTCATTCTGGTTTTCAAGTTATAAATACGTAGTATAACAGCATGCTAAGAATTAAAACTGGCTTTCTACTTACAGTCATGTTTCCTTTATAAATCTTAAGAAAGGTCGTTCGTGAAAAGAATTCATATGTGAGTTATTCTCAAAACTATATAGTTCGTTTTAAAATGTGTAAAATATTTATTTTATTTGCTTAAAAGGCACAATGGATAATGAAACAACTTAACTAAGAGACGTTTCTTATAGCGAAAACCACTGGGAAAACAAGTGTGTACTGAGTGTCTTTTTTTAAACTTAAAAAGATAATGAAGTATAGAAAAACACTCAGTGCATACTAGTTTCTCCAATGGCTCACACTATTAATTACTTGTACATGTAAACTTCGACGTGGAAGGATTATACACAAACTTTTCAGTAAAAGAAGCCTTCGAAATCATAAGAAAAAAACTGGAAAAAACACAAAGTTTAGGTAGAAGATCGTAGGATAAAAGTTTGTTGCGCATCATGTCATACGCCTTAAATATGTACTCAACATTGTAAGCACGGTAAAATCTAAATATTACCTGGAAAAATAGCTTAAATAATTGGTCAAAAATGGTAAGATAATTTTAAGATTTGGTCAGATTTCAAAACAAAAAAATTGAAAGTGTTTCAAATTTTCAAGTACACTCAAATATTTTTAGCACACCTTATTTAAGATACAAGTGCCCGCAACAAAAAATTTAATTTAAAATGACCATAAATTAATTGGCCAGTGCCTCTCGACATTTGGTCAATAATAATTCAGAGAAAAAAGGACATTAAGGTTATAAATGCATAGAACAAAACATTTAGCACCCCAAAATAGTCCTATTGGTCAGATAAAAATAAAATTTAATGGTAACGAACTAGCATATAATTGGTCAGGGGCACATTTTGATTGGTCAGTAAATTAGAGAAAGAAATTAAAAGATTAACGCTCTAAGGTCACATAAAATATAGTAGCACCCCAAAAAATCGTACGACCATCAACAAGACCTTAAAATACTGAGTTAAATCGACATTTAATTGGTCACATAAAATCAGCAGATAAAAAAAAAGATTTATAAATTTAACATTAGTAAACCTATCAGAAAAAATATGTTAAATGCAGAAAAGTAGTAAAAACACTAAACTGATTAAAAAAGAAAAACATAAATTTTTACGAAATTTGCAATTATGCAGCCCTGAATAGGCATTAGAAATTAATATAAAGCCAATAAAAGAGTAAAATAGTCAATATTTCACATTTGAGTGCATTAATAAATACACAAAGCTACTTTATCAAAGGGATTCTTTATCGGGATAAATGATCAGTCCGTTTGGTACCTTAATGTCCTTTTTTCTTGGAATTAATATTAACCAAATGTTTAGAGACACTGAGCAATTAAATTCTGGTCATTTTAAAGTAAATATTTTGTTGCGGCAAGTGCCAGCAATCTCTTAAATTTGAGGTGCTAAAAGTTTTTAAGTGTCCTTAAAAATTAACACTTTCAATTTTTTTGTTTTGAAATCTGACCAAATCTTGAAATTGTTGACCAATTAATAACTAATTATTTAAGCTATTTTTATATTTTACCGTGCTAAAATGGGGAGGTTTAAATATGCCAAGAGCAACCTTTCGAGATCCGCGTGGGGAGTCGTAGAACTTATTTCACTCATGTGAAGCGAATGAAAGAATATCTAAGTAGCTAAAATTTATTGCAGTTTTAATATATTAAAAAAAAAACATATACGGAAGTGCCTCAGTAAACATTTTTACTTTAATCGATGTTCAGAAAGTGGTGCTATCTAGTTACAGAGTAGGACCAGTTAAACAATTAAGTTGGCTTGATAAAGATGTCGTGAACGTGCATTGGCTTTATTGTATATTTTTTTACCACAATTCAACGGGTATTTCCAGTAAATATCAAGTGCATAATAAATACCCAATAAGTAAAAGCAACAAAAAACCCCTGCCTCGCGTAAGTCGACCAATTTATCATCTGGAATTCAAACCAGAACTTCAATAATTTATATTTTAACATACACTATTTCAAAATTTTTCTAATTGTCCCCATATCATATTAAGGTCATCTAAAATGTTGGTTTTAAAAACAAATAGAGGTAATAAAGTAAGAGATACAGCTTTAGCTAATCATCATTTAATTATAACAGGCACAAAAACTAACACTTCACACCTTCCACATGCTTCGCGTGCTCTCAAGATAGTATCGTGAGATAAAAGAGCATTTCTAGGGCTTGGTATCTTCATTTAAAAGGTATGACATACAAAAAGCTGGTCGTTGTTAATTCTGCTCTATTGATTTAAATAAAACCAAAAAATATTCTTATTATGGGAAAATCCAACTTTCCCCAACAAACCAGAAGAAATTGTTTATCTTGGAGAAGAACCCATATACGGCCTACCGAGTTTTAATTCACACCTCTTTTGCCAAGAGACATCCGTCAATAGCATTCCTAATTCGTTATTCTTGTCGTGGCATTTTTGTTTTTGAATGTTAAAGAGCATCACAACAGGTAAAGATATGTCGTTTTGTTGTCTGGTGATGCATATAAAAAAATCACACAACATTTTTTTACTGGCGGTTACATAAAGTACCAATAAAAATACTGTGAAATATCGTTAAAATTATTTATTAAAAATTATTAGCTAAAATATTTCATTTCTGTATGGTTACCTTTTCTTACCTGTATGGTTCACCTTTTTTTGCTGTCTTTTAAAAGGCATAGAACCTAAGTACTAACGTACTGTGTGTATCTAATAATAAAAAGCTGTTAAAAGAGGGCTTAAGGGGTATTCTAGTCTGGAAGCCTCAATTTCTGGCGTTTTTTGAAGGTCGAAAAAAAAACATTATTTTTTTGACTATCTATTCAAGGAATTCACAAAAAATAAATCAACAAAAAAATATATATTTCACAAAGTTACACGTTGTTGAAGTAGAGGGGGAAAATCTAAAAATGGTTGATTCTTTATCAGTACAAATGTCAATATAGCGAAACCAAAAAAAAAAAAATTCTCGCAAAATGGCGGTTTTTTTAAAAAGAAGGTAGTCAAGTCAGTTATTTTTTAACTTTTCCGAACTTTAAAAATTATTAAAAATAAAAATTTTAATTTTTTGTTGGTTCCTCTCATAGAGGACATAAATGTATATATATATATATATATATATATATATATATATATATATATATATATATATATATATATATATATATATATATATATATATATATATATATATATATATATATATATATATATATATACTAATATATATAAATAAAAAATTTTTTTTTTAATATATATATATATATATATATATATATATATATATATATATATATATATATATTATATATCTTATTTAAAAATCCATTTAATTGAGGATTTTGACAAATTTTTTTCGGTAAAAAGGTTTTTGGTTTCCGAGGAAAACGGCGTTTTTTAAAATTTTTATTTCCGGAAAAATTCCAAAAACCTTTTTTTTTTACCCGGGAAAAAATAAACTTTAGCTAAACTAACTTTTTAAATAATTAAAAATTTAAAAATCCTTTTAAGGGAGATTTTATTTTTGAAAAAATTTTAAAAACCTTTAAAAATTTGAAAAAAAAATCGAAAAAAAATTTTTTTAATTTTTCTTTAAAAAATTAAAAAAAAAACCCCCTTAAACCTAGCACTAGAAAAACCTGAGGAAGTAGGTTCGAAAGTACGAGGGACAAATCAGGTGTTTTTAGGATAAAAGACCAGTTATACAAAAAACCTTCCAGATATCTGGGAATTTTGAAGGATGAAAACTTGTTACTTATACAACATATTACAGAATCTATAAATAAAACAGAAATGAGAGTTAAATTTACTTGTTTATTGTATATTAAAACAGAAGGACCAAGCTGGGGGAAAAGTTACAAGTAAATGCGGCAGTAAATCAAATAATTTCTTGAAAGCGCCAGTGTGGGACAAAGGAGTAAATTTTGAAAAGTATAGAGAAATTGTAGAAAATTTACAAAGAAAACGAAGCCACGTAAAGGACTATTTTCAAGGTAGCCTTACAAATCAAAACAGAAACAATACTTAAAAATTTAAAAAGAACGTAAGAAAGGAATTAAGGTTTGACAGAAAAAGTGTGTGTGTGATAAAGTTAAAATTGTTAATTACAAACATTAGATAAATGTTTCTCTGACGGCTTTAACGCTAGTACTGGCTTCCACTAAGATATATTACCGTATAAAAATATTTATCAAGCAACGCAGATTTATTTTAAAGCATGCCATACCTTTGACACCATTAATAAACCTTGTTTTAATGTCAATTTGAATGAAAAAATATGAATATGCTAAAAGATGACTTCATTTGTTTGTTCCTAGCTTTATGAGTACAGGCTAGGAATACCAGTTGAACCTATGCAGCTTTTAGGCGTAAGACAAAGCTTTTTATTTTGCACATAAGATATAATAATATCTTAAACATGGTATTGTTCTGAAATGAATTTCCTTGGGTTATGTTATGCGATAAATATATCTAGATAATTCCCCTCACTAGTAATTCTTTCTTCTTTACTCTATCACTAACGGCAACAATCGTGAAATCATATTTTTTCAACCTTTAATGCTATATACAGTGCGACTCTATAACTTGGATTAAATTCAATAAATCAAAACAAGTTATTTTTTGGAAAAATTGTCAAATCCGTCGATTACTATTTATAGTGGCGCTCTTTCCTATAATAAAAATATTAAGAGTCCATTCGCGCCGCGAAAATTGGATCCAATTTGGGGTTCGGGGCATAATGTTTTTCTCAAAAACGGTATAAATTATCGATAATTTTCTAAAACTATATGAAAGCCAACACTTAAATCTAGGCTTCTGCTATAATAGTTTTTTAAATTTGGATTTAGTTTTTAATATTTCCTTGAGTGAAAGTCACCCTAAAATCGATTATGTTTAGATACTATTTTCTCTTAACTCGACTCATATTTTAAAAATCCGTTAGAGCAGAGGCATAGATTATTTCCTTACCTATAAAATGGTGTATAATTTATGTCATTTAAGTGAAGAATAGTTACCGAAAAACGTTATCTCCTGTAGGCTTGCAATCGAAAACAACATCGCATAGATACACCGAAATTGGAAGAACCTAAATAAAATATAATAGTCTTTATTGCTACCATACGAAAATTGTGGTAGTGGGAGTTTGTTAGTCTCCGCCCACCGTCTCCGCGTCCTTTCGCCCGACCCCTAAGGTGTAGCGTAAATGCACTCTTAACACAGCATGTATCAAATTTGAAATATTTTATCAAATATTTTATTTTAGAACCAAAGTTTTTAAAAGTATTTTTTTAAAGGTATATTATATTTAATTTTAATATGGGGTTCAGCAAACTCAAAAATATTAACACCTTTAAAAATACTTTAAAATAAAATTATTAAATGTATTTATAATTTACAATATCTTGTACCAACAATAAATTTGTATAAACCAAATAATAATTTTGATATTAATGATATATGCAAATTAAAAACATGTATATTTATTCATTCCCTGGAACTAAACGAAAAAAAATCAAATATCATACTAGACAAACAGATTTATTATAAACAATTTAAATTAAAAGCATTTTTGGAACGAGATCAATACTTCATAACGGAAAAAAATATAATAAATAATCTACCACTAAGAATTAAATAAATTAAAAAATGATCACTATTTAAATTCATATAAAAAATATTTAAAATTAATTTGACTGTTTTATTAACGACTTCTTGGTAAAGTTATTTATTGTTAAATTTATTTTTTTAACATTATTATATTCCCTGTAATGAATTGTATAGTTGGTTGGGACTTAAATAAATAAAAAGTGCAAGTGCATCACTTTATACACAACTGCCTAATTTTAAATTTTCCTTTTGTATCGTTAGAGAGATATAAAAGAACCAAATTTTGCTTAAAAAATAAATCATATTCTATTCATATTGAGAATATTTCTACAGTAAATCCTAAAAATTTGGGGCTACGAGATTTCGATCCTCGCAAATCGATCCCACATGTCCAAATTTCGGAATTCCAAAAAAAAATCAGAACTTTGTTATGACACACCCTGTATACTTAAAGTCACACTCAATAATTGCCAACAAAAAAGGTCCTATAATTTTTTTTGATATCGGCTGTTAAATAGTCAAATATGACAGCTGTTTGGGATGCCGATATCAAAAAAATTTATAGAATCTCTTTAATTTACAATAACATTTTACGATATCCAGTAAAACTTTTAAATACACAAAGTGTGTTATAAAGAAGTTTTAATATATTCTTTTGGAAATCCGAAATCTGGGATGTATTGAAGAAACATCATTATTGTGAAATAAATGTGTTTAATTTTTTAAGTAAAATTTTGTTAGTGCTAAAAAAATACTCTAAAAAGAACTTGTTTTTTTTTTAAATAGTAAAGTTACAGAAATCATCGTCATATCTCAAATTTGGGATACAATGTATAAATATTTCTTTCATAGAAAAGAGTGCGACCAAAAATACTAATTAACTTGATTTTGATTTATTGAATTCGCGAACAGTATATGTTATTTATAATATTGCAGAAAAATATTAAACGTAAATATAGTATAAAATGATATATACGAAAGTATCATGTCCTAAAATTTCGAGACTGAGGTTACTTTACAAGGGCCTTAAAACTAAATGGCATAAAATTTATATGACACATCTGCCCCGGGATGATATAGATTCTTCCATTTTAAAATTACATACATATAAAATTATACAAGCGTTTTTTACACCATCCGTCCGTATAAAATTTTTATGATATCCGTAGGTGGCGGAAAGTCCGTAAAGTAACAACGTACATTTGACTTTAACGAAAGTATAGCATCTGACAATTGACAGTAAACTCCTATCGGAAAATGTGCTTTTTTATTAGTTGTAAACGGGAACTTTTTATTGATAGTATAATTTTTTTCTACAGACTGCATGTTTTTTCAGTTGATATGATTTGTTTATGTCACTATATCGTGAGAGCATGTTTTCTTGATCTGCCATAAAAGTCTTTTGAGAAAATACAAAGTAAACAAGTTTACTGGTTTTATATTAACACTTAATTTTTTAAAATCATATCTGTTTCTTCAATTTGCATAAAATAAACGGAATAATTTAAACAAATCTGCTTGTTTTATGTTTCTTCATTACATTTGGAAGTATGCATAAGTCGACGTCAAAGGTTAAAGTCCTGTCATTTTCTGAAATGTCTGGCCATTTTTAGTTTTGCCATTGCTTGATTATTACAATGTTTGACTGGTTACTTCAGTTAAGAGTTTTAGCGAAACACTGTAAATATAAAATTGCCTTTACTATATTGTTTGCTTATTTTAGTCAATTCTTACAGAGCCGTATAGACATAGTAACAGATTAAGGTTATTTTGGTAATATTCTTAAAGTAAAAAGTAACAGCTTTCTTTTAGGCTAAAATTGCTAGACCCGATTTAGACAGGATTCTCTCGAAATTTTATGAAATGTACGGGCTTTTTAAAAAATCGTAAGAGAGCTATTTTGTTTATACCGGGTGTCTAAATAAGAAAGGACGCCGGCTATATCTTGGAAAATGTTTATCGCACAGCGTTGGGGAAAAAATATTTTCTGTAAAAGTGGTCAAGAGAAATAGCTGGAAATTATTTTTAAGTTTCTGAAATGGCCGCTAGGGGCGTAACTGCAATCTTGATTTTAAAAAATGATGTTTCTGTGAATTTTGCTTTATTAACCTAACAAAAAAATACCTGATTTTTAAAGTCGAGGATAATTTAAACCTTTTTGTTTGAATTTGATTAAATTATATAAAATTTTCTTTAGCCTAAATTTTAGGTTAGGAACAAGATATCGAGATGCGGTTTTCGCGAACATGTTAAGGCATCATTTAGCTACTTTTTTATGAAAAAAAAATCATACCAATTCATTAATTTTTTTTGAGAAAATTAACCATTTCTGTCGGAATTTCGAAAAAAGCCCTTTAGCGGTGACATGTGAAACTAACAAAACTTTAAATAGCATTTATAGCCCAAAAATAGCTATTTTTAACTAGCCCAAGTTTATTAAAATCGGCTTAACCGTTTCGATGATACAGGGTGTTTTTTACGGAAACCTGTAAACACCCCCCACCACTATATTTTTAGAGATACAGCAAAAATTGGCAAACAAAAAAGTTCAAATTATCTGTGACTTTAAAAATCAGGTATTTTTTTGTTAGGTTAATATAGCAAAATTTACAAAAACATTACTTTTTTAGATTAAAGATTGCCGTTATGCCACCTAGCGGATATTTCAGAAACTTAAAAATAATTTCTAGCTATTTCTCTTGACTACTTTAACTAAAAATATTTTTTCCCAACGTTGTGCGATAAAAATTTTCTGAGATACAGCCGGCGTCCTTTCTTGTTTGGACACCCGGTACATTCTTGAGACAGATTTTTAAAACAAATTTGAATGTGTCGAAATTTTAACCAGAGTCCTGTTTATAGGCTATTATTAGAGATGGAAAAAAAACTTGCAATATGCAATATTTTGTTGATTTTTACGTAAATTCTAGTCGCGTACTGATTTTTAAGTAATTAGTTACCTAGGCTTTTCGAGTTATTACACAAACTTGGGTTATTTAACGAAACACCCTATATATTATTTTACTAGTCGTCTACAAATTAAATTGCTTTTTCAATAATACCACACACATTATACATAAGTCAGCTAAAACTACTTTTTTATATTAAATTTCAAAATATTATTAAATCGAATTTTACATTAACCTATATTATTTAAAACATAAAAAAATTGGTTAAAAATATTTTTAACAAACAATTTAATGAGAAAATTTAAAGCTTAAAGATAAAGATGTGCTTCTATTACTAAATACTATATATGTGGTTTAAAGAAAGAATGCAATATATATATATATATATATATATATATATATATATATATATATATATATATATATATATATATATATATATATATATATATATATATATATATATATATATATATATATATATATATATATATATTATATATATATATATATATATTATATATATATATATATATATATATATATATATATATATATATATATATATATATATATATATATATATATATATATATATATATATATATATTTTAAATACATCTTTCGCTTTTTACTTTGAATGTAACATTCAAACATATTGGCTTTTTCCAAATTAAAAAAACATTTTCCTAAGAACTTAAGGTAATCCTAAAAAAAAACAACAATCACATCAATGTCAACTCTAAATTATTTATTCTTAGCATCTAAAATTAAAGCCATCTTAGCGTATTATTTGAATGTGATGTAAACATTTTCTTTTAACAAAAATTTTATACAGGCATACAAATATTAAGGACTCTACTTACAGAGTTGAAGGGGAAAATTTGGTTTCAATCTTTGTTAATAATTATTAAACTTTGGTATTTAATATTTCTTTTGGAACTTCAAAAAAAAATGTAAATGTTTTTAAAGAATGTTTTGTTTGCATTCTTATGGGCTTTATATTTACTTAGTTTGACATAAAACAAAACCTAATTATATCCCCCCCTATATAGTTTTATTAGTTTTTGGATAATGAAGATAAAGAAAAACTGCAAAAAATGCTAGTTTTAGCGACTAGATATAAAGTGGGTATTATTAAAAAGAAAATTTAATTTGCCAGTCGACTGGTAAAATAATATATAGGGTGATGAAAAAAACCCAAGTTTATAAAATACTTAACTTAACTGAAACTGAAAAAATCAGTACATCACTGGTATTGTAAAAATCGACAAAGTATTGTCATTTAAAGTTTTCTCTATCTCTAATAATAACCGATATACAGAACCCTCGCAAAAATCGACAAAAATTCAAAAACGCCCTGTATCTCGAAAATGAATCGAGTTAGCCTTAAAATTTTAACAAATTCAATTTGTTTTAAAAATGTCCCAAGAATATTAAAACAAAATTGCTCTCTTACAATTTCCTCAAATCCCCGTAAATATAACCAAAATGCGCCACCCTGTACGTATACGTATATGACAGACTGTTCTTAATGTTGTACCAAATAAAGTTGCAAGTTGCTAGAGTTCATAGTTTTGAAATAGAATTAATTTAATTACAAAAAAATTAAAATATCTTTAAAACTAAAAAAAGACACATAATATACTAATTATATTTATTATTTTTTTATGTAGAATCTTTAGCCGACATAAAATATGAGGTGTTTCTCATTTAAAACCATATAACTTTGATACGTCACACTCTTTTGAGACACCCTGTATAGTCTAAAATAGTTTTATGCTGCAGCCATATTCGACATATGTATGTTTCCCAAAGGCCAACCTGTATATAAAACTTTAAACAACAACAACAAAAAAACAAAGTCAGGTTGAGCAGTTCACTAAATAAGGCGAACACTGTAATCGATAGAGTTAATTACTAGAGGCGGCAAAAAGTGTAACCCATGAACTTAATTACGTTAGGCATTATAGGAAATAACTAAAATTCCTAGATAAACAATGTAATAGCTAAACTATTACGCTGTTTGCCGGCAAAATTTCAGGGAATGCAAGATTTTAACGTTTGACGCCGACACACGACGCCGACATACACATTAAGTCTAATATTTGAGGCTTTATGATAGAATTTCGCGTGTTAAGTTCGACAAATAAAATACATTTTTAAAGTTTTCGAAATTTTAACTTGTTTAAAATTTTTTAAAAACTTAAAACCTAATTTGTATTATAGTTCATTCACAGAAATTTTCAAACTTTTAAGGACTTGATTTTCAGATGTATTTTTAGTCTTCCAAACCCAATATAGTATCGCACTTGTTGATTGACAAATTATTAAATATTTGGATCTTGTATTTCCTTCCTCGACAAATGGGCTCTTAAGGGCAAAAAGGGTTTTATTCTGTTTAATAAGCTATTTTTTTAAATGTATTGAAAAATTTAACTAATTGTACAAGTTCGAAACCTAGGTTTTTATCCAAATCATTGTTGTAGATTCTAACAAGGTTTGGTGAGTGAGCAACAATTTCATTGGGAGCTTAATTTTTCAAATTATGTAGAATTATAAGCAGATTTGATCTCTTGATTTTTTTTAGTCCGACGCGGCGTACGGTTTTCATCTAGAAAAATTAAATCTAGATATTTCTCTGTATGGTGATATTTTTAAGCACAAACTGTGCATCGGATTAAAAAAAATCAAGTGATCATGCTTTGCTTGCATGCATGCTTGCTTTGCCATGCAATGCTTTTAAATGATCGGGATTTAAAAAATATTTTTTATATTAAGAAAATCAGTGACGTCCATCAATATCTGCTAAAACGGACAGGTCAAATTCCGTAGGAACACTGGTGGAAATAAAAAGTAGACCAAAAAATGCCTCTTGATATATAGTACATGTATGCCAAATTTTATCAAAATATATATAGTGGTATTACTGATATTAATAATAAATGATTTATTTTTAAAAATTTAACCACCCTGTATCTCAAAACTTAGAACATTTAGGACATACGTTCGTATGAAGTTTTTTTTAAAACAGATCCAAAAACTGTCCCTTAAATATTGACATTCAAATAAAAAACATCCTGTATAAAGTGAGCGCTAGGGATAATTTGACCCCGTTTTACTATCCTCGGTATCGACCTAACTGTCATCCCTTTTGGATTTAGACACCTTAGGGGTCCAACTTTAAGTGGCCAAAATGGTTGGCATATTATTTTTTTTCCAAAAATTTTGCACTTTCACCCCTTATTGCTACCATCTGTATCCAATAGGTTGTCAGCCTGCGCGAGAACACGATTAACAATACTAAATGAACATGTTTTACGGAAGAAACTCTATATTACTGATGACGATGATATTTCGGCTCTGGCTCTCCGTCTAATACATATAAAATATATAATAAAAATTCTTATTAAAAGTCTTGGTGTTTAGTGACCTACTTACCAATTTTGGTTAAAATGTATAATATCCAGGAGTACTGTTTACATATACATACCTGAAAAAGAAAAAAACAATTAGTCAAGGTACGTTTGATGCGAAATAGAAATTTATAGTTTTAAGAAACCTTTTTCCACTGATGTTTCACTTAATTTCATTTCTCTAAGAGTCAGTGCATAAACAAAACTAGTTTTTGTAGTAAATACAAAAAATATAAATATGTAATATTAAGAAGCTTTAAAAGTCATGTACATATCAAATTTTATACCTTTTTGTGGAACGAGAGCGAAATTATAATAAGGGGAAAAATAGGCTGAAACATTTCGTGTAAAATAATACATTCTTGCGGTTGACTGGAACTTAGCCTAATTTACTAAAAAATATCGATTTACAGTCAACGCCCTTGTCTAAAATAGTTTGGATATGACGTTCTAAAAGACGTTTTGTCGTAATGCTACTAAGTATTTGCCAGAAGACATAAAATGAATAAAGAATGTTAAGTTAATTGGCGAGCAAAATGTTCAACCGTAAACATTACACTTTGATCGTCCCGTAAACCAACGTCATTTTGAGTTTATGTCCCGTCCGTTATATCCGTAAAACCCGTATTTCGCTACACTCAATATTCAAGAACGGTTTACTTTTAATACTAACCTTTTTACCACCAATTTAGAATGAATAAAATCTTAAAGTAAAATGATAATAATAGTAATTTTCTCGAAATAAAATATCTCAAGGGTCAAAATATTTTTAAACCATCTCTGTCAAGTTATTTTCTAAGATATTTAATTTTTTAAAATCGCCTATTTTATTACTGACTGACTAGCTGACTGACTCACTCACTCATTGTCTCATCGGAATTATGAGGTACTTCCCGAGGAAGTAGAAACCTGAAATTTGGCACGTGAGTAGGTTTTAGGACGCAAGAGAAGAAAAAAATATTGTATATTAAGAAAGTATTGAGTTTCTGAGTCATAATTGTCTTAGAATTCAAAATGCAGACAGGAATTATTTCATTCAATAAACTTACAAAAAAGAGAATAGATCATACCAAAAACACTTACATAAAATAAGGAGCAATTTTTTGGTATGATATTTTATTAATTTTATGCTTATATGTATAGCAGACAATAGCTCATAAATGAGTAAGTGTTCAGCTAAACTGATAATCAAAAACAGGATTAGGTTTAATAATGTGTTAAAAAAACTTAATTTATACACTCGCTGTTAAGTCTGGGGATTGATTCAATGAGGTAGTCTATATCCTCTTGGATTATCTCATCCCATCATACCTCTAACTCATGTCTATGTGCTGCTAGAGTCAAATATATCTGCTGTAAGTTCAACAATCTGTGACCGAGAATGTCCCACACACGTTCGATTGGAGAGAGATCAGGCGTTGGTGGCCATAGTATGTCGTTAATATGGTGTTGATCCAGTTTGCGATTTACGATACTCAAGATATGGAAGGATATGTGGATCCATTACTTTTCTTAGGTAACTATGTTCCCTTATGTTACCTCTAATAAAGACTAGAGGTGCTTCGCTAGCATATTCGATGGCACCTCGTAATATTACACCCACGGTGTAATGAACATGTCTTCATATCTGACTGTGAATAACGTCTTTTACCATGACGTCCCCTTACTCGACCATCATGCATATCCAAACAAAAGCTAGATTCATTACTAAAGATCACGTGGTTTCATCCCTGACACCACAGAAGCCTGTTTTTGCACCACTGCTGTCGGTTGCGTTGATGCACAGAAATCAATGAGATGGTGAGAAAAAAGCTCAAAAGTTCTAAAACGATCTCTAAAAACCACAAGTGTTAGTCGGGGGTCTTGACGCTCTCTTGCTTTCCTACGACGTCCGATACCCTCAACCAATAATGAAGCACATTTTAATAAATTTCATCTTCTTAGCAGGGAAACTCTTAATGAAATAACTTTTTTCCTTCAAACACAAAGAGTCCTGATGAAGTCCATAATGAATTTTTAGAGAATGTATATGATAGTATTAAGGACCCTTTGCTAAACTTTATAAACTCTTCTTTAGAGATCGCTTGTGTTGTCCCTGTTCCCAAAAAACCCACTGCAATTTTGGCTTCAGACCTCCGTCCCTGTTACCATCTATAGAGAAAGCTCTCTAAGAACGTGTATATGAACAACTTTTAGAATATGTGGAAACCAACAACCTAATAAATGATTTTCAGACCGGTTTAGAAAAAAAACATTTCTGTGTTGACACCATAAACCTAGAAACTTCATTTGAAAGTTAAAACAAATTGGATTTGGAGGGACCGTATTGAAAGAGTAAGGTTAAATGGTAGGTTATCTGATGACATTGATAATGATCAAGGAGTTCCACAGGGAAGATCTCCAAGTCCTAGTGACCTTTAAGGCTAATTTTGGGGGGTTAGAGGGGTTTTTGGATTTTGTGCCCGTGAAGACTTTTAATTAGCGTGTTGAAAACTATTACTTTGCAAAGTTTGAAAACAATTGGCCGAAACCCATTTTTCATAGGAAAATTGCGTGGTTCTTTAAAGTGCGTTTATCTCGAAAACAGTTGCTCTAAGAGACCTAAATGAGGTATATATTTTTGACGCAGCAGGAATTATAATAACTTTTTTTTTAATAAACAGGTCAATATACTAAGTTGAAAAAAGTTATGCTATCTAAAACAACTGAGGTAGGCCGTAGCTGGTGCCTTCTACTAGCAACATCAAAAGTATGGACTATTTTGAATTTCTTGCCTTAAAGAACCCCCAAATCCCCAATTTTGTACCGCTATGTCTTTTAGTTTAGAAATTATAAAGGAAAAACGAAAACAAAATTAAAAGTTTGACACCCTGTATCTTAGTTATTATCAACTTTGGGATAAGGCAAGTTTACGTTAATTGCAATATTTCGACCTAAGGTTTCTGCTGTTGTTCTGTGTCTCATTACTTCTGGGACACCCTGTATATTTAATTTTTCCTCTGTACTAAGAAACCTTATAATTCCTATTACATTTGTTTTCATTATATTTAATATATTTTTTTATATATTTATATTTATTGAATTCCTTCTTGTGTATATTCTTAAGATGTTATTGTGTGACTTAATGTTTTCCCTTTATGTTAATCTTGATATTTATTTTATGTTTATAATTTCTAAGTTTGTAACCATGTTTTATTACTTGTTTAAAAGGGTATTTTAAATTGCAATATTACTTGTCATTAGTGCTTATTACTAAATAAAGGAATAATAAAGGTAGCACAACTATTATAATATAATAGTTATTAATTTTCTTTTGTATTCTGCACAAACAAGAATAATTTAGCGGTAACTTCTGCTGATGTAAACCTATTCACTGATATTGAGAAATAATTTCCTGGAGAAAATAACCTATCCATCTACCCAATTATAACTTTGTCAAGGTATTAACATTTGTTTCCATTGCGTTCGATTATCAAAAATTCGTTTCAGCTTTCGTTTCGCTACTTTTCTAAAATTAATTTAAATTAGTTGGTAAGTCTAGCGAAACAAAAACAAAAACCTTCAGCAAGAAAAAACACTCAAGAGGAAATTTCGCGGGATTAACTTTTGTTAGATAAGTTGTTTCTTTGGCTAAAATCTTCTTGCTTGCTGGTTTTTGGCTGGTTATTTTGTGGTATGCAGCAATCAAGAGAGGGTTTTAAACTTGGCTTTGATGAGGCGTTCGTGGTTTTATTAGACCTAACAACGTTTCTAAAGATGTATTTTCCACAACACGGGATCAAAGATCTTGCCATTAAATTTTATTTTACCATCATCAGAAAACACATTTAACTTAAATAGTTTCTTAACAATTATTTTGTGATTAGAAAAGTTTAAAAGAAAAAGGCCTAAATAATGGAGAACTAATTTTGCTTATAGTGTTTACCAGTAGTGCACCAGTGACAAAATAAGCAAATTTATAATTTAGGAAAACGAAATCACTTCAGGTGTTTATGGTTTGGAACAACCTCGTTGAGCCTATGTATACAGGGTGTCTAAAAATACGTAAAATTTTTATTACTCCTGACGTCGAAATAGCTCAATTTAAGTCAGGTTGTTTATATCTGAAATTGCTTCGTTTGGCCAGTAGAGAGCGTCAAAAAAATTAAAAATATTGGTTTTTCCCCATAAACGTGCTATTTTTTTATATAGTTGGGCAGTATAAAAAATAATTTTTAGTGGTATAATGATCAACTGTAAGAAACAACAAAAACATATAAGTCACATCTGATTATTCATGTGTTCTTAGCGTGTAAAATCAAGCCACCTTAGCGTATTATCTCAACCGCTGTGTTTACACGTCGTTGTCGTGGTTGGGCCCAGTAGGATCTTTTGGAACATACGCTAGAGTTGCTGGTTATCGGCAACTCTTGTTGCCACCGTATGGAACGGGATCCGAAGCTAAGATGAACACAAGGCTTAACTCAAGGTGTTAGCATACCGTGCTGATGAGTGAATGACATCCTGTGCCTTAAACAGGTGTCTCCAACGGTGCCTCTGAGATACAGGGCGATCTCTCAGAGTACCTAGCCTTACTGCGGTAATGCGGGGCCCTGCCGTGGTGGACTATTACTTCCTTAGCTTCAAACAGAAAGCGGACAGAATCGCTTTCATAGGAAAAAAGTGACAAAGGTGCGCAGATGCCACTCAAGGTCACAAGCAGACAAAGGTGCGCCGACCAAAACGGGTGAATCCGTTTTGAAAGGTGCCCCTGAAGTCACCGGCGCCTGTTTCACGGGGAAGGGCTAATCCATCCCGAACAAACAGGTGCTTAGGAAGGGATCCCTGAATCCAAACAGAAGGCGGGCAGAACCGCCTTTATAGGGAAAAGGGTTCTCTGGCTTTAAACAAAAGCAGATAGGACCGTTTTCATAGGGTAAGGCCGGAGATGCGGCCTCAGAAAGAACATCTGGTTCCTGTAACAAGAACCTGGTAGCTACCCACGTCACTAGAGCGGGAGAGGAGGGCATGACGGATTTAATCGTCTGCTCGTCATACTCTCCAGAAGATAGGGACACCAAAACACATCAGAACACATATTGTGCTCATGTCCGGTAGCGACACGAGTAAGAGGAGATGTAAGAACTCTCTCCCAATCTGGTATCGGATTCATTAGAAGTCCTATCCTATTGGAAGAAATATAAAAAGGTGTGAGCCACAATAGACCGAGCGGTCGCAGTGGAGGGCGTAAAAATTCCACTTACTTAAAACCTAAACTTGAAACCCTAGCGTATTATTGGAATGCAATGTAAAATTTTTATTTTAACAAAAATAATCATAAGGGCTAAGAAAATTAAAACTACAAAAGATGACATGCTTTAAATTTATTTTAAAACAATTATACTAAGGCATACAAATACTAAGGACTCTACTTACAGTGTAAGGAAGGGAAGTTTGGTTTTCATCTTTGGTGTAATAATTATCAAACTTTGGTATTTTTGGAAGTTTACAAAAAAAAATTATGATTTTCTTTAAGAATATTTAATTAATGGAATAACATATATTGGGCTTTATATTTACTAAAGGTTGTGACATAAAAATAAAACTTAGATTTATTAGTTTTTAGATAAAAAAGATAAAGAGAAACTGCAAAAATGTTAGTTTTAGCTGACTTAGATAAAGAGGTGGGTTATCATTAAAAAGGTAATTTAATTTACAGTTGACTGGTTAAATAATATATGGGGTGTTCCATAAAAAAAACCTTAGTTTATGTAATAAGTCGAAAAACTGACCAGTACGCCACTGGAATATGCGTAAAAATCTGCAAAATATTGCCATATAAAGTTTTTCTCCATCTCTAATAATAACCGATTTACAGGAGCTACGTAAAATCGACAAAACTTTAAAAACGCCCTGTATCTCCAAAATACACTAAGTCTTGAAATTTTAACACACTTAAGTTTGTTTTAAAAATCCGTCCCAAGAACGTACAAACAGAATTGCTTTATATCTTACGATTTTCTCAATACCCCGTAAATACGACCAAAAAGCGCCCCCTACACAATTAAAAACAATTATAAATAAATTCATATCTAAAAATAAATGGTCATATTATTTAATTAAGAATGAAATGGACATGGTTTACTGTGAAGTAAATTGTCGAAATATTAAAATAGCAATTAAATAAAATTTTAGGATACCACTTGGGAGCATGAGGGTGAATATAATATACATACAACATATAATTATTTCAAAATACAGTCCTACTTTGCTGCCTAAATTTTAATCAGAACCCCTCTTGTGGCTTTAGATATGGATTTTAATGAAGTGGCACTTCGTATAAAAGGACCCTACTAGTTTTGGTCCTTTATTTTACATAATATAGTTTACATTGCCTTTTGATCTTTTGCTAAGGTTTTTTAATTACACAAATATACATCAACTTTCTACTTTCACGTTGTTTTAACATTACAGTAATCGCCAAAAATTTGGACACCTTTATTTATACGTGACACTATTAAAAACACAGGTCCACAAAAAAAATGGTGTGTGAGAAAATCTAAAAAAAACCGACACGTGACCGGCAGAAACCTGCTACCACGGCATGTTTAAACTACGACTTATAAACTACAAGAAATACAAAAAAATTTATAAAATAAAAAAGAGAGCTTTTTAATATGTCAATGAAAAAGTTTTATAAACATTTTTAATAAGATAAATAATAAAGCATATATAAACAAAAATGTAATTTTAACAAAAAATTTGTTAAAACTAGGATTTTTTTTAATAATGTGATTTTTTTTTTGTTAAATAATAAATCATCTATTTTATTTATTTAAATCCCAAATTACTAAAAATTTAACAGAAAAAATCCTAAAGTAAAAAAAAAGGTATTTTTTTTTAAAAATCTTTTTGACAACTCACGAAGGACTTGCATATACATATATACTATATACTAGACATATACATATACATATATACTCCTAATACAAAGAGTCTTGAGTGCTGGGTTTTTCGATGTTCAACCCATCTTTTTTGCCCCAGTTCCGTAACGTCAAGACTGAAACATGAAATATTGCATTTCACAGCCCTTTTAAACGGTTATTTATTTTAAATAACTACTACAAATTGTCTCCGGCGGGGCGGGGATTCGAACCCGATCGCCGGCGCGGCAACCAGCTTGACCATACCTCGGAGAGAACCTTGAAAAACTTCTGAAAATTTGGTTTTTTGATTATAACTCGAACAATATTGACATTTCGAAAGCGTTACATAACTTAAATTAAAGGTCTTGTAAAAATACATAGTTTATGTTTTATAAAGTTTCGTGTATTTTTCATAGTTTTTAAGATACTGACGTTTTAAATTAAAAGAAAAATCGTAAATTTTAATATCTGAAATTACGCCTTTCCTCGATTATTTGCTGTTTGACCACCAAATTTGACTTCAGATTCGTGTTCAGCGGAAAAAAACGCCAGAAAATCTTAGTTCGACACCCAGCACACACCACTTTTTTTGTGGGCCTGTGAAACCTTTTCTGGCAATCACCTTGGCGTATCTAGTAACCTAAAAATCGATATTGACATTCGGCTCATGGGAAAATAATTATAAAAATTGACTTAAAAATCAAAAAGTAAGGTAAGTGGCTTGATATCTAGAAAAGTTATTTGAGAAAGTTGTTTAGAATTCAGGTCGATGTGCTTTAAAATTAATATTTTAAAAAATTTAAAAAAGGCAATTTAAAAAAAAAATTATAACAAATATTAAATTTTTGATTAATAAGGAGTTTGGTAACTATAAAGTGACCATCTATTCGATAATTTATAATTTTTGTATGTTCCTAAGCATTTAAAACAAGAAAATAAATTAAATATCCGAGATTCCTCAGGTATTCCAATTGTATGTGTAAACCTGTTTTCTTAAAAGCTAAAACAATTCTGATGTGCCATTGTCAAATATTACACTTCACATTAATTTGTGGCATTTGTTTCAAAGTCTGTTGCAATATCACTTATGTATTAATATGAGCTTAAATTATTGAGTGTGTGTTTCAAGTTTATGTAGAAATTAAGAAAAGTATTGTTAGGAAACTGTTAAAGCTTAATAATATTTAATGAAAATGGTCTTCCTGCTGTGGCTTACTACATTTTGATTGTAAAATCTTAATATAGCTCTCGGAAAAATAGGCTTACACACTTAAGAGTGCCTGCGCAATATCATTTTTTTTTAATTTTCTGGTTTTAAATGTGGAAGAACGTAGAATAATTAAAAATTATTGAATCGGTTAATTACTTTATAGTTAGTAAGCCCAATATGAAGTAAAAAGTTGAGATTTGTTATTTAACTGAAAAAAAAATACCAAAAAAATGTTTTAAATTTTTTTCAAAATTTTTATTTTAAAGTTTGCTTATTGATTTAAAATTAAATTCTTAACAGCTTTTTTAAATAGCTTCTTTAGACATCAAGTGCGATACATCATTGGTTTTGGGACCTTGGAATCTCTTAAAATACGTAATAAAACTCCAGGGCTGTATTTAAAAAACAAAGTTGATGATGGCAGCTTGAAGACAAACCGTCGGTGTGTAAATCTAATAACACTCTCTTGTAGAACAGAAAAAGTAGCAATGAGAATGTAAAATTTATTTTGTTATATGTATTTAAATAGAGTAAAAAAAATAAAAATGAAATAGCAAAATCCCAATCATGAAAATCAAATTTTGGAACACCCTGTACATGTAAATGCAATGCATACCATAGAATATAAGGAAAAGTGTTATGATCGGGGCCCATGGGCATTGAAACACCTCGTCTTGTCACATTAGCAATGTTAAGTAATCTTAACAAATAAAAGATCACTGCCTGCCTTACCTAATCAACTTGTCAGTAAAAAAACTCTTATTGTTTAAAAAGAAATCACAGTAATCAAACTAAACCTTCTTGTGACACATGAGCTAAATTACATAATAATATAATTAACCCTAGAACTACAAACCGGGAAAGATATCTACCCCAGGTAAAATTACTCTCTTTTTTTCAAATCTTTAATGAGAGAAACAGAAATAGATTTTTGAAAACCAATTTTTTAGGGATATTTATTTGATTTTTCCATTGATCGGATTCTCAATTTGTTTAAATTTTCTAAGTCCCAAATAAATTGACTTTTTCAGCAAAACATCGTGATGGTATATTTTTTCTTAAAGCCTTATGTGTCTTCTTTGAAATCCCTTTGGAATTTGACAATAAGTGGTTTAGAAAAATAGTTATAATTTTTTTTTGTTAAATGACGGTTTGACTGTTTTTCAGTACTTATAGCTATTCAAATTAATTTTTAACCAACGAAATCTTGTTTACATTGATTTTGCTCTTAACCATTCTCTTGAGCATAAAAAAACCAAAAAATTCGAGAACTCATAAGTCAGATTACTGCTTTCAAAACGATTTTAGGAGCAAAAATCCTGTGGGGTTATTATTTACCCCGGTTTGTGGTTAACAGGTAAAAAAAAGTTTGAAGTTCTAGGGTTAAATAAATTAATAATAACCTTTGGTTTAGAAAAATAGTTAGTAATAGTTTGGTTGTTTAATGACGGTTTGACTGTTTTTCAGTACTTATAGCTATTCAAATCAATTTTTAACCAACTAAATCTTGACAACATTGAATTTGCTCTTTACCATTCTTTTTGGCATAAAAAACGAAATTCGAGTACTCATAAGGGTAAATATTTACCTCGGTTTGTGGTTTGCAGGTAAAAAAAATGGGTTTGTAGTTCTAGGGTTAAATAAATTAATGATAACCTTGGTGCGCCACTGAGTTCATATAATCCCTTCCACATTTAGGTTTTAAAAGTTCGGTAAAACATTGATATTAAAGAATACAGAGATATGAAATTATTTTTCCAAAGTTCCGCACAAAGTTATTTGCATCTTAATCAAAACGAACGACAAAAGTTTTTCAGGTAAACGGTTTGTGTATATAGCATTAAAATTTGATAGTTTTTTTTATTTGCCGTGTATACTGCTTTTATACGCGGAATAAAACTAATTTCAAAGTTTGTTTAGCCAAAGTTGTTGCAAGAGAAATGAGATTTGTGCACTCACTTACGGCAGCTTACGGAATAAATACCGCTACACTTGCAATAATAAAAACTATTTGTACCTTGCCTGCAAAATGTCAAAATGGCCTGGTTTAACGAAAAATTACGACTACTTTAAGCATTAAATGGTGTTTAAAATTGCATGTTTTACTACATGAAGAAAACTGAATCTTAAAAGCAGGTAGCATTTGTTTAATTTAAAGTAACACTTGCAAAATGTAGAATAATATCAAAATTAAAAAAATAAATAATGAAATACAGAGTAGTGAATGTCAATATCTTTTTTTTTGCAATGTCAGTATTTTGTTCAGAGTGTCATATAGTGGCTTGGAGACCAAGAGTAAATTTGCTTTAAATTTGGTGTGTTTTTGCCCCTTGCACATAAAAATAACCCTTTATACCCAAATATTTTACAACAATAAAAAATGTATGCATTGATTTAAAAAGTCGGTAATGCAGAATTCTTTAAGAGGTGTTTTTCTTAAACGATTATAAACAGTTTTTACGGCTTCAACCTGTTTTTTGGTGAAATGTATTTTTTTGTGGTAATTGCGATGGACTTGCATTTCTGTAAACCTAGATGTGGATTTAAGATAAAAGAAATATTAAAGCTGTTAGTTGCTCTGAAAGGCCCGAGAGGCCGTTTTCTTGGGGCCGCACCAAATGGGGAAGCCTTGTCATAAGGGTGTAAATTACCCTGAAGGGTCGCTCGGGTTTTAGCTAAGCCTGGCACGGTGGCAGATCGCCTCGTGGTAGAGCCAAAAGAAGACAAGACGAGACACATGTCATATCTAATATAAGGATAAATACCGCTACACTTGCAATAATAAAAACTATTTGTACCTTTCCGGCAAAATGTCAAAATGGCCTGGTTTAACGAAAAACTATGACTACGTTAAGCATTAAATGGTGATTAAAATTGCCTGTTTTACTACATGGAGAAAACTGAATCTTAAAAGTATGTAGCATTTGTTTAATTTAAAGTAGCACTTGCAGAAATGAAGGATTATATCAAAATTAAATAAATAAATAATGAAATACAGATTAGTTTTTCAAATCTCAGTATTTTTGTTCAGGGTGACACATAGTGGCTTGAAGACTAAGAGTAAATTTGCTTTAAATTTGGTGCGTTTTTGCCCCTTGCACATAAAAATAACCCTTTCTACCCAAAAAACGCTTCTGCCAAATATTTTACAACAATAAAAATTGTTGGCATTAACTCAAAAAGTCAGTAATGAAGAATTATTTAAGATGTGTTTTTCTCAAACGATAATAAACAGTTTTTACGGCTTTAGCCTGTTTTTTGGTGAAATGTATTTTTTTGTGGTAATTGCGATGGACTTGCATTTCTGTAAACCTAGATGTGGCTTAAGATAAAAGAAATATTAAAGCTGTTAGTTGCTCTGAAAGGCCCGAGAGGCCGTCTTCTTCACCAAATAGGGGAGCCTGTCATAAGGGTGTAAATTACCCTGAAGGGTCGCTCGGGTTTTAGCTAAGTCTGGCACGGTGGCAGATCGGCTCGTGGTAGAGCCAAAAGAAGACAAGACAAGACACATGTCATATCTAATAAAAGGACTAATTTAAATCAACAATATTATGTTGGTACATTTTTATATGGTTGCAGTTTTTTTGCCAAGAAAACCTTATACGAATTTCATATAAAATAATTTTAGGTTTCTAATTTTGTTTACATTTCCATAAATATTTAAATCGAGGTGTGCATATAAGCACAATAATAAAAAAACACCATTTGCAAATAGCCTCGGGCTGATTGTCCACGACAAGAAATTCACTGAGACGATTTATTAGCCAGACCGGGAAGAAATCGGTGGCTTTGTACACGGAAAGAGGCGATGATATCACACAGTTTTGATGGCATTGACATTCAGTCGGTTTCATTTTCCTTGCAAAGTAGAATTGTTTTAGAAAAACAAAAAAATATATATACTTTTATACTCTTAAATTAAAAATTATTTTTTTATTACAAAACTTTACTTATAAAAAAAGATGCTGGGCATAATACACAACCATTGATTGACCCTTAAAAGTAGTGGACCTACTACAGTCGACAGTCAACTTTAAAAGGGCAAAATGACAGCTATTTTGCAGAATACACCTATTCACACACTTTAAAAAAAAGAGTTGAAAGCTATTTTATTGCTTGTGCTGCGAGGCAATTCTGTTTAAATCTCTCTTTAAATTTCTTGCAATATACAATACCTAATCTGAAACCTTTGCCAACTATACTATGAAGGAAACTATGGTTTCACGCACTTCTTTATACGATTGACTTGGAAAGTAAATAATGCATCTGTAAAATGGCCACCACGTTTTCCAGTCCTAAAAGTATGTGGATTTCTTAAGTGGGGCGCCAAGATTTATTTACGTAAATTTTAAATGCAGAAACCCTCTTTTGCGATATTACGACGCGGACAAATATACCTTCAGCTTTAAAACTGGAAACTCGGAATTATTCCCACTTGCACTCGGCCAGCGGTTACCGAAACCTACATTTTTATCGATTAACTTATTATGACCAAAAATGGATTTCCATCTTTCTCGCCGATTCTTCATTTTGCTAAAGTAATATCTTCCTGGGACCAACTTGTTTAAATTAAATACAGATTGATAATATTTTTTCTGGCAAAAGTGCTTATTCAACAACAAATGCTCAAAAGTTAAAAAAAAGATATGTTTACTGAGGGCATCATTTTTATAAAGTTCAACTTTTCTGTAGTTAATCAATATACTACTAGGAAACGCCATTTTATAGTTTTAGACTATATAGCAAAAAGCACCTTTTCAGCAAAAAATCTAAAAATTTGCAACGCTTTTCACAGGCTAAACTAACCAGTTTCAGATATAATTACGTTGGTTTAATTTTACCTATTTTAAAGTCAGGGGTATGTCATAAAATTTTGTACATATTTATTTTTCGGACAGGCTGTATAATATATTCATTATGTAATATAATAAGATGTTATTTTCATAGTCGTAAATACCTCAAGTTTTAATTTAAAGCATCAAATTTTAGACATATAGTATATTTTATATTTATGTGACGCTACTGAGTTTTATTTAATGTATGTAAATTCAACATTACTATTTCCAAAACATTTTATTGCCTCGAAAAAAAGGCCAATAATCTTTTTAAATTATAACTCTAAAATTTCTGGGTTTAGTTTTCTGCGAACATTCCCATCTCCGCAAATATTACGCCATTTTCAAAACATGTAACCGGTCTTACGCCGTGAGAATTTAAATATGCCGCGGGTTATCCAAATTTCAAATACTTATAATTCACTGCATCCATGCGTTTGTAGTCTTGAGAAAACAGAGGGATTTCAGACCGTGCAAAGTGTTCACAACGTTTAGTTCAAGCATTTAGCAACATAAGGTGTCTTCATGACATTTCCCGTTATAACCGAAAGTTCAATATTGCGAAATGTACAAGAAATATATCCTGTATTAGCCTAATTTTAAAGCAACCTATATGGAACGGTAACGTATAGTTGGAGAAAAGTTTATATTATAAAATAAACAAATGTAAAGCTACAATTGGAGAAAGGCAGGAGGTGCACAATGTTTGTCAGACACAGATTGATTTGGATCTTTCTTATTTGGGGATACATAAAATATCCAAATATATATATATATATATATATATATATATATATATATATATATATATATATATATATATATATATATATATATATATATATATATATATATATATATATATATATACAGATATGATATAACTATAAATTATATAATATACTATATATATATATATATATATATATATATATATATATATATATATTAGATATATATATATATATATAAAAATTGATCATAACTCATAACCCCACAAGGTCAGAAACAAGTCACTTATTTAAATAGTACCTGAAGATATATCCTAGAGCCACCAACAAGTGGGCGTCACTTGTAGGTTAAATCATACTGCCAAAAGTGGGCGCCACTTTGTGCATATAAGTAGATCTTAAAAAATGTTTTTTTTAATTTTACTTGCATTATTGGACTGATTGTACATTTTAACAGTAATTTTAGTTAAGAAATTGTTTGTTTGTGTTACAACTCACCAAAATGCCGCTAGTTACACGGACTTAAGGTTAGTTGACATTATGAAACCTAAACCCGTGTGTCTTTTGAGGGAAATTTTAAAAAAACAAACCTTACCACACCAAGGTAGGCACTGTATATATATAAGCCGTAGACAGCATTTTAAGTATTTGCTGTATTAGCTGAGATTGAGTAGGTAATGAGTTTTTATTAAAAAATGTTTTAATTATTATTTTTGTTTTTTTTTTAATTCATTTCTATGTTTACATATTAAGAAGAACACATTTTTTGTTTTAAAAACTTGTTTCTGGCTTTCAAAAAACATTACGTTATCTGTATGGGGCCAAAACTTTTTTCTAGTTCACCAAAAACTCTCTTAAGGTATATCATATCATCACTAATCGTACATATCTTTCTTTTATCCTGTATATTATTCTTAATTTCCCTATATCAAATTTCTCCTCAGTAAAAAGCCCTTGATTCAAATTAATGAAGTCCTCCAGTTGGCTTTTAAAAGATTGACCTATTTACATTCAAAGGGGAATCCCATTCGGTTATTCGTGAAAATCAGCGACGGTCCTTATAACCAGAAGTTTTTTTTAAAGATTATTTTATATCTTGGTTTTGTTCATCTTCAAATATTTACGTCTATTGGTGAGAGTGTTTTCAACGTCCTGCTGTCCACTTTTGTCCTATAAAACATCGGTTAATAAGAATGTAATTTACGTTGAAATTGATATCCAGTCATGAGTTTTACTGAAAGTGTATACCGGGTAGCTCAATGGTTTTTTATATGTTTTAAGATAGAAAAATGAAACTTGGGTATATATCATATAATGGCAAATTTGATGTTTTTGGACAAGTCACGTGACTTCTGGTGCCTTTCGGTTTTGGTTAGTTTTGGATATGGCCTTAACTTTCAATTGTTAAATAAGACACAATATATTTTTTTAATATTAACAAAATTAGATTTTAATAAATTAAACCATTTTTGCACATTTTGTGTTAATTTTTTTTAAAGTTGCCAAAATTTGCCATATATATATATATATATATATATATATATATATATATATATATATATATATATATATATATATATATATATATATATATATATAAATATATATATATATTATTATTATTATATTATTATATATATATATATATTTATTTGATCATACGTCTAAACAGTTTTGTCTTTTTTTTCACCAATTATGTATTGTTATTAGTTTGAGTGTTCACAAAAAGTGGCGCCCACTTGTTGACAGTAATTGCAATAAGTGATTAAAACGTTATTTAAAAATGTTGTGTTACTTTAATGACTCAAAAAGTTTTAACTTAGATATTACCCTGTATACTGAAGTAAACAGACTAGTAATAGGTGTGCTAGGACAATATTCACACAATGTAAACGCAGATCGTTAGGTAGCTATTATGGTACCGACAATTCCTGCAAAACTAGTCTAAGTCAATATTAGCAATTCTCAAAAATGCAAGTCATTATGTTTTATTTTGTATTTGCTTTACTGTAACGAAATTTTTTTCTTACCACGCCTTAAATAACACTAATACTTACTTTTGCCAAATAAAGCTTAAAAAGAGAAAGACTTATATAACAGTTTTATAGAATATCCTGTTTAAGTACGTGTGACCGTTACTATTCCATTTCATAAAGATTTGTCACGGCCCACTTTTAAAAATTGCTTATTTAACTAAAAACTGTGAAGCCTTTCTTTGGTTAATTACTTTTTCTCGGTATTTATTTATTTAAATACACCCAGATATACATAATTTGGTTCAGTTCACTACGTTAACACACCAAGATTAAAAAACACCGGTTAGATCTTAGATAATAACCTTAATATTAAGACCAGCTCAGCAAATTTAAATACCACTAATAAAACCACCAGCACAGAGATACAAAAACTAGTTAACATTAATATATTTAAATTAGCATATTCAGTACTAAGCGCCAGAAATATTACATTACGCTTAGGACTTCCATTCCTGCCTTTAGTGGACACGTTTTGTGGAGGCCTTCGGCTTTCTTGTGAAACACAAAAAAATGACGCTTTCTACTCTCAGTAGCAGAAGGGAAACTTCCTCCCTTCTTCTTGTAAAACCCAAATCTTTTGGTGCCTTTGGGTAACTCTTGACTCCCTTTTTCGACTTTTTCGACGTGAAAGCTTGACACCCAATAGGCTGCAGTAAAATATGGGCACGCGACCAACTTCGCTTAAATCAACCAAGCACCAGTCAACGTATGATTTCGCTAACCTGTCGTACTTATGGAGGAATAAAGGTATACTTTTATTCCTCCACATAAATAAAAAAACAACAGGCTATTTCATTTAGGCAAAATATTATTAACATTTGATTACTACTTAAATAAAATCATCAAAGCTAAATATTTTAAACAAAGCGAATTTTAATGAAAATGATTGGCATGCTTTTGCTAATTACACAATAAATTCAGGAAAAAGCTAAATATATTTTATTGTTTTTGATTAAACTTTTATTAAAACCTTATTGTGATATGGCCTGTTGATACCAATTAATTGCACGATAGATGATAATTACAGATAAGGAAATGATTACCTATATAAATAAATAATCTAAAATACAATTTCAGAACGACGACTTAAAGAAAAAAGGTTATCAGAAACCTGTGGCTTTACTTTTGAAGTTTGTATTATAGCACTGTTATCTGTTATAAACAATTTTAGGTTTATTATTAAAAAGTTTACATAACTTTAAAAATAAAATTTTAAATAATATACCTTTTCTCTAGAAAATGAAACAGTAATAAGAAATTTAAAAATTTGGGTAAACGCAAAAACACAATTAATTACTACTTTTATATCACATCTATCATATTTATAAGTATTACATGAAATTAGGGGCATCCATTAATTACGTTACCTTAAAATGGGAAGGAGGGGTCCAGCAAAATCTAATCTAATTTTATCTAAAGGAAGCGGGGGTTACTAAAAATTTAACGTCATTTTTTAATTAAAAGAAAAAACATTTATATTATTGATAATAGAACAAAAATCATTTATAAAAAAATAATATATATATTTTTATTTTTCAAAATAATTTGAATATTTAAAAAAAATACAACATAACTTTCTAAGAACCAGAGACAACATTGTAGTTGATTCTAAACGCAAACCGATATGAGCTTAGAACGATTTTACTTGTTTTTGATTCTGATATTTCAAGTTAAGTGCCCCTAATCTGATACTATTGTTTTACTAATTAGCAATGACTAATGAATAAAATGTTTAGTCTACACAAGCGCTGGTCATGTAGTAGCTGGAAATTTAATAACCACGTAGGCTGAATCATTTCCAGTTATGATTTCCGTAGGCATGTTTTAAAAATATTGTTTACGGGTTTTTGTCTCGAGATGTTATATTTCTAGTTTCATAATTTAATTCAGTATAAAATGTATTAAGCAAATTTGGGCGTGTTGTCAATCATACCTTATTTGAATGCAATGAGTGAGATTATCGCATATCTCCGTAATGCACATAACATAAATTAGTCACTCCAGTTAATTGGTGAACTGGGCATTCGTTTGCGCCCGGCCTATCTGTACTCAGGTGTGAGAGACGTATAAAATAACCCCTTCAAAATACTCCATGTGAAAAAAAAGGTCTAATGGAAGATGCTGGAAATTTAAGGAGACCTATAAGCTAAAGGTAACCACTATTAAAAATCGATTTAAAACATTAAATAAGCTGAATATTAACACTCCTAATTATCAATAAAAAAACCTGCTGCGGTATATAACCAAACCAGAACCTTATTAATTTCCTAGGAAATGGTATCGCACGTATCTTCTATTAATTCAATAATTACAGATAGACATGTTGCTCACCCTCTCACATCCATATGTCATGTTACCCGTTTCTTACACCCCTCCATTATTTTCGACGTCCCTCTTGAAACTTTATTTCCATTGTTGTTTTAAACATTGGCGGAGGTAACTACATTTTTACATTTTTTTAAAGAGTTTTAAGTAATATTATGTAAGTTTGCTGACCGACTAAGAATTTTAAAATTAAGCACAACGAATATTTTACAGAAACATAAACATCTAAATATAATGTTTTAATCAAATAGTATGAAAGAAAATTATAATTTTCACTGTAGACACTCAAAACAATGCAAAGGATAATTAAAATTTAATTAAAAATATATTTATCGTTAATGGGATACACGATAATCAAAAAGAAATTAACATGTATATTCTTGCTAACGTTTTTCACGTGTGATTATTAAAATGTCCCGAAATATTTGTTAATAGTATAATATCTTTATTATTTACATCCACTGAACTGGCCTTTAACAATGTGTTTGTTCTTCTCATAACATTTTTTTGTCAAATTCGGAAGCCTCACGTTTAATTTTAAACAGAGAGACATACAAAACCTACATACTCGTACATCCAAAGTAAAAAATTTATGTTGAATGTTTTTGAAAATAATACAGCCTTACTTTTTTAAAAACTGTATATGCAAATATTTGCTGTGAGACTTGTTAGTTTTTATTGAAATTAAAAAAGAAGAAGAAGAACAAAAGATTTTTTTTATATGATTAAATTTTATCTCTGTCTCCTTTACGCTTAGCAATACACCCTTAAAGACTAACAGAACTAACTAAAACTACAACAGAAAGTAGCGTAGATTATAAAAATAATCAAAAGGTATTACAAAAAATAACCTAAATTTAAATTTATATTTCCCTTATATTTTAATGCATAAGGAAAATCACGTTACAGACAAAATTGGCTATTACGAATTTTGTTGTTACCTAATACTTAGTAACTAAGGAGGAAAACACCGAATTTAATCCCAGACTCATTCCGAAATCACCTTCATCTAACATAAAATTGGTCCCATGTGAAAAACTTTGGAAACGACTCCTTTGGCACTTCTTCGTGTTGTCCGTCTCTGCCCTTGTTTTATCGGTCCAGGTGAGGGGAGAAAATTTCTGTAGTTCTCCTGCTTGGCATTTTCTGTTTTCTCGACAGGCAGCGTATTCAACCGGTGTCTTGCCGACCCCTTCAGATATTTCTACCATTCATTTTTTATACCGAGTGTCAGGACCAACAGAACACGCTTACGATGTCACCTAATCAAGGGGCGAGGATAAATTTGCCTTATTGTTTTTCTTTTGTCTTTTCCTTTTTCTTTAGGAGATATTATAGCAGAAAGATAATGTAAAGTAATATAGAAATATAAATATTAGCTTGAATTTTGTTCGCTTTTAGCCAGTCGACATTTATGAATTTTATTAAAATATTTTATTTCCCAATAAAATGAAAAAGAGGTATAAACAGGACAGTACCCTTTAGTGAGTCTTATAATATTTTTAATTTAAAATAGAAAGGCAAACTATTAGAGAAAGACTATAGCTTACCTGGTTTTGTCTGAATATTATGTTTAGTGAAACTCTGTACTGACAAGAACAAGTAATTCAGAGAAACTAAAAGTTTTGTTGTAATAACCCTAATAGTTGTGTAAAACATTTAATCTTAACTTCTTAAAAATATTTTTTTATCTTATAACAAAACCACTTTTATTAGATTGGGTCTTGTCTGTTTGTTTTTACCTTTAATGTTTAATAATGATAATAATATGAAAATTAGGTATTGACTATATAAATTTCCTAAAACAATGGTTAGGACATTAAATAAAGGATATTACATCCTCGGGCAAGTTTGAAAAGCCATTTAGAAAGTTGCATAAGTTTTCGTGGAAAATACATATTATATCTTCGTTTACGAAGGAGCAAAATCTAAGAATCATAGCCCCCAATCTAGCACCGATTTTGCAGCATTATAATATAAAGTTTATTTGCATTTTGCACTATTTTATTAGTTATTCTCTTTAAAAAAATACTAATAGAAAACATCCCGATGTGAGGTATAAAGCAAAAAGAAACATTTTTGTCGAAATTCGCTTGTTACTTTTGTGATCAATAAATAAATTAATTTGTATTGAATTACAAAAAAATATCGTAACATAAATATGGCATTAAAGGAGATATGTTAAATTGTAAGAATCAAGTAAAGCAATAACTTAACTGAAAAAAATATTTTTTTTTCAAAAGATCTACAGCAAATCTTTTTTAATTAGTTTTTTAACATAACTTAAACAGGTCTTTTGAGTTCCCCTTTTGAACTAGAAATTATTTTCCCCTTCTAATCTGTTTACTTTTTAATCCAAATTAGACCCTGCTTGAAATATTTTTTGCATGCCTGGAAATCAGACCATGCTTGAAATAATTTTCCCATATCTGGGTAATGACGTCTGCCAAAGCATTCTGGATTTCATCTAACGAAAAGCCTTTTGCCTTATTAATGACCATACTCTTACAAGAAAGCTTTTTCCTTTTGGGTATCCACACAAGCCTGTAGAGACCTTTCGCTCTTTCATAGGTATTTTAAGAGTTTCTCTTTTGAAAAAATTAGCCAATATGATATCTCCCCTAGCAACTCCCAAATAGAGCAACAAAAAGTACCACTTATATGCGTGCCTTTACAGTCGATCTGGAGAAGTCTAAAACTTTGTTTCTTTCTTCATTCCAAGCGTATCTAGACCACGAAACCTGCTACATCTGGAGGTTTTTTCTCTTCTCCAAACCTCTAAATAATTAGGTCTTGGGTAAGCAACTGTCTCTTTTTACGTTACTTAAGATATCCACGGTACATTAATATTAAAGCTCTAAACTCCAAGACTAAAAATTTTATTTGGCTAGTCGTCACCGCTTACCATATATATGACTAAATTTGTAATACTGTATTATATCTGGAAGTTCTATTCACTAGACTAAACACCAACTAAAACGTGGCTTAGTTTTACGTCTGTTTTCTTTTTGTGGCAAAACTTTATTTTTTTTTTTAATGAAATGTATTAATATAACCTTAAAGAAAGTACTAAAACAAACTAAAGATAAATTAAATACCTGTTAATAATAAGGTATATTACGTCAGTGAAAAGGTTTGGTTACTCGAAGGAAAACGCGAATTAGTTTGAGAAATCGCTGGAAGCATGAAGGGTTCAAGAGGGCCAAAGAGGACTTGATGAATCCGAGAAGATGTGTCAAGATAGCGAAAAGACTAATAGTCTCTCAGATATTTTATTTTATTGTACGGAAGTTTCATTCACGGCCGGCCGGGTGTTGATGATCCCCTTCTTAACTTATTCGTAGGTTCGTACATGACGCATTTTTGAAAAATTTGTTGATATAAATATATTAATTCAAACAATACCGATGTTCAGAAAATTCAGTAATTAATTTATTTAATTGTAAATTTTTTCACTTCCTTTCCCAGTTTGTATTTAAAATATTTTTTTCGGCGATTGTACATAAGTATTTTATTAACGTATATAATAGAATAGGTTGAAGCGAAAATGTCAACCTATTTATTTTTATTTCTAATAGTAAAAAAAGTGTGTTACTGTTGTTTGATTGCAACCTGGCTATTTGTTTTTCAAAATATTTTCATATCTTTTGCCTTCTACCCTCCCTTAAAGCTAAGGTAAAATAGGGATATTTTCGAAAATACGACCTTTTTTATTTTAAGTACTAATAGTGAAAAATATGTTTAACTAGTGTTTAATAATAACCTTGCAATTTGCTTTTTAAAAAAACTGATTATATTTTGCCCTTTACGCTCACTTATAGTTAGGTCAAAATATAGAAATTTTTCAAAAATATCATTTTTGTTTTTAATTTTTAGTTCTTTCCGTTTTTTTTTATCTATTTTTAAAAAAGCTTTGAAATAGCAATAATTGGTAAAAGGTATTGCCGTCTCTTAATTAAATAATTGTTCACAAAAATGCACAATTATATCTTTGTTTTTGGGGTGATAAAGGGCAGAATATATTATTTTTGATTTGAAAAATACTATGAGGAAAATAAATCCATTTTTTCAAACCCAAAAACTACAATTAACTTAAGTGTTGATAGTTACAAAGGATTTCTGTATATTGTTTGAAAATTACTATTTACCTATCACTTAAATGTGTTTGAGACAAACAACGAAACAACAAACTTCACAAATAAACTCATGTGATTAAGAGATAATCCAGTTGTCTTTTGAGGGAATTTAAGTAAATTAAACTGTGGGCAAATCGCTTAAATAAAAGCATTTGGATTATAAAGTTTACCGTGTTCGCCTGTGCCATCATATTGTTATGATAGAACATACCGTATCATATATACCTATAAAAATAGTGGTTCATCATTATAAACACCACCACGTCGATCGAAGGTACATGTTTCAAAACCGTTTCAAAGTTTAAAATTGTTTTTTTAAACCGACGTATTACATTTAAGACACCGAAAGTATTTACTGACGTACAAACAAACTGGGGTAGGTATACTAGTATTTTATTGTTTATACAGGATGGGTTTTTGGGGTTTTTTCTTAAATTTTCTGCATATTTACTTGGGGGAAAATCTTAGAAACAAAAATTTTGGTTTTAGTGTATGGGTTTGATAATAAAGCAAAATATGAAAAATTTTTTTTATATGCATTTGCTCCGGACCCCTTTTTTTTCCAGTTCTATAGTTTTTTTTTTATATATTTTTTATATTAAAATATATTTAAAAATATATATATATTAAAATATATATATTTTTATATATATATATATATATATTTTTTTTTTTTTTTTTTTTTTTTTTTTTTTTTTTTTTTTTTTTTTTTTTTTTTATAAAAATTTTTGGGGAAAAAACTCATTGTCAGCTGAAGTTCGACTGTCCGAACTATAATCTATATGATTTAAAGTTGTCATGTTTGAAACTGTATATTTATTTAATAAATAAAAATAATAATTCCACTTTTAAATTTTCTATTAAATTCATTGGGTTAATGAAGGGATATCAGATAACTGTCGGAGAGGCGTAGGAAAGATAATTAACTTTATCAGACATGGTATTATTATTTTGTTTTCCTATGTAAGGAAGCCAAAGGCAGTAAAACCAATATTTATTTATATGATCGTTGATGTGGAGCTGAAACGGGGGCCGGGTTTGTAGACTTTTGGGGGAAATCTTCAAAGCCCTTTGGGAAGGAGCATTTTCAAAGACCTTGGGAAGGTTAGAATTAAAGGGGAAAAAAGCATTAAAATTAAACGTTATTATTAAAAATTTTAATTTTATATTTTGAATTTTTTTAATTCCAGTAATGTCCAAAATTCTTTTTAAAGGGAATTTTCAAAAGGACTTGGAATGATTTTCAAGAATTGGGGGAAATTTTACCCTTATTGCGTTTTTGCCCGCGAGTTGGCTTTCCCGCTGGACGCCAGTTTCACCCATCGCATTTTTTTTTCTAAATTTACAAAATCAAAAAGATGTCCATTAATTTGGGTTTTGGGGGTTTTTATCCGAAATTATTTTTTGGTATTTTTAAAATTGATTTAAAAAAATTTTATTAATTGAAGTATGAACCAAATTTTTGGACCAAAGGACAAAACATTTTTTTTCAATTTCGGTGTTACGGGTTTTATAAAAAAGAAAAAATTTTAGAAATATATACCCCAACTTGTGCGGACTATTAAAATAGTTTTTCTTAATAACCTCGTATATAGCATACTTTTCCCAAATGCAGGCAAGTCAGTGACACCGTAAGTTGAGGGAATTTCCCCTTTTGGTCAGCAGAGGGGTAGACGTCTGTTACCCGTTCTTGTGTTTCAAACTTTTAAAAGGGTATGGATGGTTAGAGATTATCCCCCTTTGTCTAGTTGTCGATAAATCTGTTTAATAAAAAGGGAAAAAAGGGTTTTAGATGAATTACAAAGAAGATATTAACACACTAAAATTTTCTTTCAAAGTGGCATTTTTGTTATTTCTTTCCAGGATTGTTGGGGCCAAGTTAGCCTGTAAAAGGGTTTTTTAGGTTATTAATTTTTTTAAAACGTTTTTAACATAGAATTTTTTAAAGGGCACCCCCAAATTGGGGGGTAATTGTTTGTTTTTTTTGGTTTTTTTGCTCAAGAAAAACCAGAAAAACCGGGAACTTTTTTGTTTTGGGAAAATATTAATATTGTAGGTTTTTTAAAAAGAATTTTAAACACTAAAATTTTTTATTTGAATTAAAATTTTAAATTTTTAAAACCGAACAAAACATATTTAAAAAAAAAAAGTACCTTATGAAAAAGGCATTAAGGAACAGTAGTTTTATTTTTGTAAACCTCTTTCGTGTTTAAATAATTATAAAAAAAAAGAAAAAAATCCGTATTGCAAAAAATTTTGATCTTTTAAATTTAAAGGTTTTATTCTTTTAAACTTTTTACCCTTTTAAAACCCCCAAAAAATACGTATTTTTTTGAAAATTTAAAAAATTTTTTAAAAATTTTTAAAAATATAACAAAGGGTTTGATTCCATTTTAAAATTTTAAAATAAAAACCTTCACTCTTTTTACAGGTTTTGTCCCGTCCCGTTTTAAAATCTTTTACCTTACTTATAAGGGCCTTTGTGTTCGCTCAATAGAGCAAAGGGAAAAAGCACTTTAAATTTATGGGGAGCCCGAACGTTAGAGTCTTTCCTTTCCTTTCCCTCATTCAAATTCTAAGATTTTGTGATAATTTTAAAAAGTCCACGTGATTCAAAACAGAAAAAGCAAGCTCAAAACTGGCTTTTTTTAAAAAACGTTTTTACTTTTGGTTTCAAGCTAAAAACAACACATTTTATTTTTCCCTAAATACTAGTACTAATTTTTAAACAAAAAGAGGGAAAAATTTGAAAAAAAAAAAAGAAAGAGGGTTATGTCACCCAAAAAAAAAAAAGATTTAACGTTTTAATAATCCCCCAGTCCGGGTAAAGGATTATACGGGCCCTTTTATGAGAGTAAAAAGGGAAATTTTAACAGCTTTTCCCTCCTTTTTAAATTTAAATTTAAAAAAATTTCGTGACTTAAGGTTTTGCGACGTCCCACAGCTTTTAGAGGGTGTTTTTTAAAAGGAAAATTTGGGAAACAATGGGGGTGTCTAGTAGTTTTAAATTTTGGGAAAATTTATATTATATGCTGGGGTTTGTCAAAGAAGTGAAAAACCAAGATTAATAGGCTATTTTTCTAAAAAGGTGAAGAAACGGTTTAAAAAGGGGCTTATAAAAAAAAAATTTTTAAAAATCGAATTTTTAAGGAATATGAAGTTTAACGTGAGAACGTAAAACACTTTGGGGCTGTTTTTAAAATCAGGATTTTATTTTTAAAGAATTTTTCCCATGGGGACTGAAAAGTTTTTTTTTTTTTTTTTTTTATATTTTAAAAAATTTAAAAATTTTTAATATATTATATATATATATATATATATATATATATATATATATATATATATATATATTTTTATATATAATATATAATTTTTTTTTTTTTTTTTTTTTTTTCTTCCCATTTAAATCCGAAACCACGTGACCACGCGTTTTTAGTTGGTAATAGTGGCTCCACTGTTTGGGGTTTTTTTTTTAACAATGTTCCCAAGTTGGGAAAAATTTATAAATTTTTAGATTTATTTTTTTAGGACCATTTCCCAGGTTCTAAACTCCAAAAACAAAGGGGGAAAAAAAAATTTAAAAAAATTACTGATTATAAATAACCCCCAAAAAATTTTAAAAATTTTCAAAAAAATCAGAATCAGTGCAAGTTAATGGTCAAAAGAATACCCCTTTTTAGAGGCAAAATTATTTTTTGGGAACACAGCAAGCTCTGTTTGAGAGTTGACTAGACTGACACTACTGACAGACCTAGTCATTTTGGGTAGGCGGTTTTTGGGTTTTTTGGAAAATTTTTTTGGAGAATTTTTGATTTTTTTGATCAAATTTTTTTAAAAAACGAACCTACAAGTTAAAACAGTTCTTTTGAGGACTACTTTGCATATTTTAAGTTTTAAAGGTAAATTTGTTTTTAGTTATTTAGGTTAGGGGGAAAAAAACTGTTTTTTTTTTTTAAATTTAAACAAACTGTGTGAAACCAGAGTTAACCGGGGCATGAATTTTTTCCCCCTTTAAATTTAAATTAACCAAAAACCAAAAAATATAATAAAAAATTTTAAAGATCTTTCAAATGAATATTTTTTTTTACCCAAATTTTGCAAATTAAATTATATTTGAAAAAAAACACTAAAAATAAATGCAGCAAAAATTTTCAAAAAGGCTGGAATAACTTTGGGTTTTAAAATTTGATTATTAAAAAAGAATAAAAAAAAAAAAATTTTCCCAAACCCTTAAAAAAAAAAAAGTTTTTAAATTTTAAAAAGCACACGCCAATGAATATTTCAGGGGGGTTTTTTAAAAAATTTTTTTCAACATCAGAATCCCCCAATATTTTTGGTTGGTGTTTTTAAATTTTTTTTTAATTTAAAAATCCAGTGGAAAAAGAAATTTTTTTTTTTTAAAAAAAATTTTCATTTTTCAAGGTCTACAAAATCCGTGTAATAAACAAAAAAAACCCCGGGCTAAATAATATTAAATACTTATTTATTTTTAACTAATCTTAAAGAAGGAAAAACCTTTTTTTTTTTTAAATTTTCCTTTAAAATAATTTTTTTTTTAATATAATTTAAATTTAATTTTTTTAAAAGGGGGTTTATTGAAATAAGGTCAAATTCCCCGATTTGAAAACCAAATTTTGAAAAATAAATTTGGGAAAAAAGCTTTCTGGGGAAAAAGGGTTTTAACAGTTTAAGTCAAAAAAAAATTATTTAAATTTTTCCCAAACAAGATTTAAAATATATTTTTTTATTAGGTTTAAAAAAAATCAAATTTTTAAAAAAAAAAAAAAGTTAGGGGGGAAAAAATTTTTGATCGCTGAAAATAAGCAAAAAAATTAAAAAAACACTTTGAAAAGGTGTAATTCCAATTATAACATAAACTTGAATTGAATTACTGAGTTTTTAATTCCCAAACCAAAAACCAAAAAAAATTTTTAATGAAATTTTAATTGAAAAAAAATTTTTTTAAAAAGGGGCCTTTTGCATCTAGATACCCCCAAAAAAAAAAAATTTTTTTTTACCTACAGCTTGTAAAATAATTTAAAAAAACCTTTTCCCCCAAAAATTTCGTTAAAAAAAATTAAAAAAATTTTTAAAAAAAAAA